>JAVJIF010023433.1:0-53340 GCA_038442645.1 Agave tequilana
CAAGAAATCATGTCAAATTCTAGTTCATCCTTAATGGAAATTGTCATTTTGAAGAAAAATATTAGATTAGGATATCTAACTTCAAATATGACGTATAAATAGTTGGGTTTCAATTCTCAAATGTGATTGATCTGATAGGATCGAACAAAATCTGACCTATTGCCACTCACATTTATAATGCTGCATACTCGAAATACTTGATATTTGTGTGTGAAGAAAGTTATCGAGTACAACTACAACTTGAAGCTCTGTTATGTAGTATGAAAAGAGAGGAGAGATAATAAGTTATAAAGTGTCTCATAGAATACAACACAAAGCTCACCTGCTTAATACTGGTATAAACTCTAGAAATTAAAGGCTACATGAAATCTTATTGGTACAATAACAAGATGGGCATTTAATATTTGCAGATTGTCACAGAAGGTAACCTTGTTCTTCCATTGACTATAAAAATCAGCAAACATCTCTTTTATCCTTTAAACTTTATGCCAAGCTTTTGCACCTTGGATGTGTTGTACTCAAACCGGGGCCTGTCCTCATAGTTGGAAAGCTGGAAGAATACAAATGACCGAAACAAAATGAGCCTAGTAAAGTCCATAGATATGAAATGAAATTCATTAAATTGTTGTTTTGATGCATGTAGCCTGGCTTTATTGGAAAAGAGAGTAGCTATTTCCAGATTGTCCACAATAGTTTATGCACTAGATCTGCATCAAATTGATGCAGATATCTTATACATGTTAATATATGAGTGTGACTGGTACTAGAGAATTTATGGTTCAAAGAGGGAGCAAAATGTTTGTCATAGCGGTATCAAGTTTTATTGGAAATTATTTTTGACCTAAAATTTGGATATAAGATGAATATTCAGTATAAATGGTATAAATTATAAATTAATATCATGTAATGTTCATTTTGGCTGATATAAAAAAAATAAATGTCCTTGTACCTTCTGAATCCACTTCCAGACGTGGCCTTAATTAATATACTTCTTATAATTCACTTACACAATGTGCAGCAAATAATAACTATTTGTTAATTTTGCGGAACTAAATAATTCTCAAAACATATTTTTATTCCGTCCCTTAATTCTTTAAAAACCACAAAATTTCACTAGCTGCATCACTTTGGGAGTGATGAACAGTTTTTTGCTTTGAAAACTTAACATTTCCTTTAAAGACGTTATAAGTATTAACCTTGGGATGGGAAGCCAAGGGTAATGCTTTATCAGCATAGCTGCTAACTCAGTAGCGTCAAGTACTGATGAAGAACAGAGATATCTTCCTTCAGTAGTGTCATCTTCGTACACTAGGATATGACAACGAGCAACATCATCAATGTGAACATATCCCATTCTACCATACTGTGGAAACCTCCCGCAGTCTCCTGCCAAAAGATTTTATGAACCAGGAGAAGAGCTAAGAGTCAGTATTACAAAATATCATAAATACACCGCAAAAGACTATTGCTAGAGATGCATAAGATATTGCCACACCAGGAGCAACTAAAAGTATTGGATGGTTGCTTTCGTACTACAATGTTGGTTTATTTCACGGGCTTCGGGTATTAGGCTCTTGCGAGATATTTGTTGATGTAGCAAGGGATAGTGGGCTTACATATTTGGAGAATTAATTTAGTGGTGGAGCATCCAACTCCATGATTATGAAGGTCCAAGAATATCTTGGAACGTCTCATCTCTGAAGCTACATGGATGGAAGACTATCTTGAAATGTATCATCTCCAAGGTTACAAGATGGAAGTTGTCTTGAAGATTTTTGAGAAACTCACATCTTTGGATCCCTTGGATCACCTCATAAAAATTCTCTAAATATTTCTGTATATACTTTTAGAGACATTTAAATCCACATTCACACTTACAAAATACAAGACACTTACAAGTCATTTTAAACATTTCTACAAAAAGGCCTCATACTAACAGATAGTTAAACCCAAAAATTCTAGCTAAGTGCATTACTTTTCAGACACTGCCAACCTTTGCTTAAAAAAGGGCATTGCCAAAGAGTATTAGTTGGTTTCAATAGTGAAAATAATTGCCTGATGAGCATAAGTAAGGCCTTGTTAATTACTTTTACTTTTATCTATAAATTCATAAACACAATCGAGCACCTTTAGTTCACTAAACTAGGTTTTTTGCACGTGCTGTGCACGTACAAGTTTATCTCGGGGATGATGTTTCAATGCCCAAGGAAGCTTAATCAGAAGGTATGGTTTTCTCACAACTTCTGAACTACCATAGCTTTAGAAACAAACTGAAGTTCAGAAATAGGAGCATCAAGATAACTTCAAATAGAATCTTAAAATTAATGCACCATATTATAACACGACTTTCACACGAAAGCGTACTGTTGCTCTTGTACCCAACACATTAAAGTTGGAATAAGACTCTTGCTAGGATCCTGATTGCTTACCTTTAAGTAGATTAAGGGTGTTCAATGCAGATCCATGTAAGTTGTGAGGTAAACATGGGCCTATGATGAATGATGGAACCACCGTAACCAGGTTGATGTCGTTTTCCCTTGCAAAGTCCCATGCTGCCTGCTCTGCTAGCAACTTTCCCAGCGGATACCACAACTAAATGGTAAAACAAATCAGGGATTGAGGCTGAGAATCTAGTACATCTGGTAATGTTTTGTTTTTCTCTATACATGTATACAATAGATTCTGAGTAAATGAAATGAATACAAGAATAGATCTTGTTTCGCTCACCTTGAGATTCTCACACAGTTCCGCGCTGCTCCACGAGGATTCATCAAGTAATGCTCCTGCTGGGAAAATAGCCGGTCTTGCTACTGTTGAAATTGATGATGTGAGAACAACTTTTTTAAGCATCGGATTTTCTTACATGACTGTAATACATTTATCACCCCTTTTACTGCAATATTGACATATTCACCCTGCATATTAAACATTACTAACTCAACATTTTAATTCTGTAAACAGAAAAGAAAGAACTGAAAAAAGAAAAAAAAAAACTAGCATGCCTTGGGATCCAACATGGGACCAGCAACAACTGGATTCGCAGTGTGGAAGACGCCCTCGCAACCCATCACGGCATCATCGAAGCTGCCCTCTTTGGTTAGATCCGCCCTCATCAAATGGAGCCTCTCCTTGGCTCCTTCCAGTTCCAGCAGGTGATCGAACTTCTTGTAATCTCCTGCCATCGAAAATATATCCATACATACATAAATACACAAAAATACATGTATGTATGCATAGGAACATGTTAAATTCTCTTGTGTAAAAATAAAATAGATGAAATCAATTCAAATGAGAATTAGACACGGTTCATCTTCATCTCTCCTGCAATGCACCTATATACCTGTGTCTCTTACAATTCCTGTTACATGGTATCCAAAGTCGAGCAGCCTCTTAACAAGCCAAGATGCAACCAAGCCATTGGCACCTGTAACACATACCTTGCCTTTGATGCCAACATTAGATTTGTTCTCCATGCGGCTACCTGCTTGCAGTATGATGCTGGTGGGCGGACTTGGAAGAAAGTCCAGTAGCTTGAAAATATACACAGAGAAGGTTTGACTAGCGCAATAATTAGAACTCATTAGCAATAATAATCATAATAATTAAAAAATTAAAAAAACAGAGAAATTTGATTCCAATTACTAATCTTATATTACTGTCTTACTTTGACCAGCACTTTGATTCCAATTACTCCTCGCTCAAAACTTTCTGTTTTTAGCCCCCACTTTTATTCCAATTAGTTTTATTATACTAAAATGATTGGCTTAATATTAAAAAAATCACCACTAACAACTAGGTTTTTTGACCACTATGTGCAGTTAAAATGAATATAACATAGCTTTAGACAATTAAGTTTCTGTCCTACACTCCTGTTTGCATTAAAAGTTTTGAAATATGTGCAACAACTTTGTTTGTTATTATTGGTATTCGCATTGAATGCACACAATTTGGAATAATCTTAAAGAAAATGAAAGATCGAAGTGGATCGTGTGCCTTGTTTAAATCAATGCGCAAAAATTAAGAACCCTCAAAGGTTTATGTTATTAATAGCAAATAGACATATTGATAGGGTGCTTTGTTCCTTTTTTTCTTCACCTTGGTTTCTGTCGCAGACTCTTGTTTCTTTGCTTGTTACAGGTCCATTATTGATCTATATGTTACCTTTTTTATATGAATTACTGTTACAGCAAAGGTCAAAAATAGCTTAAGTTGTTTGGATTTTATTAGAAGAAATGTTTAGAAAATTCTAGAGTTGATCAAAGCACTCAATGCTTTTTATTCTGAATCTTCTTGTGATGTGTATTTTAGTTCATATCATATCAAGATCCTAGAACTAGAATATTTTAGATAATATAAGAGAAAATAAAATAAATGTATTCATGTGTTGGTGGACAGGCGCTAGTCGACCAATGTGTCCATTCAATAGGAAATTCAATCTCCTCAGGATAAGGAATATGCATTGGACATAACGTAGTTCATATCACATCAAGATTCTAGAATTAGAATATCTAGATAATATAGTAGAAAAATAAAATAAATATATTCGTGTGTTGGTGGACAAGTACTAGTCGACCAATGGGTCCATTCAATGGGCAATTCAATCTCCTCAGGATGAGGAATTTGCATTGTACATAACGTACTTCGTATCACATCAAGGTTGCTAGTCGACAAATGGGTAGAGAATGCATTGTCCTCAGAATAAGGGATAGCATTGTATGTAACGTAGTTCATATCACATCAAGGTTCTAGAATTAGAAAATCCTATATAATATAGTAAAAAATAATAAAATAAATATATCCATGTGTTGGTGGACAAGTGCTAGTTGACCAACGGGTCCATTCAGGGTTTGTTTGGATTCAAGGAAGTGGGCGGAAGTAAGGAAATGGAGAAGTTTTATTTCTCACTTCTCTATCTATCCATACACCGAAAAAGAAAAATGAGAAATCCCTTTTTTTTCCTCTCTTTTTTTACAAAATCATTTTCTCACTTTCAGAGTATTACAGTTAATTTTGTGGTCATGTAAATCTCATTTATGATAAGTTGTAGCACAATACAGTTAATTTCATGATCATGTAAATCTCGCTTGCATTCTAATTACAGTCCAATTTTTATTTTTCTTAATTAATTTTTATTTTAATATTATTTTGTCATCAACTTTGTTGTCAACTTTTCCACTTTCACTTTCATATTACTATCCAAACACCGAAAATGACATACCATTTTTCAAACAACACTTTCCAACAATATTTAAACACCGAAAAACTTACTAACAAATTCTCAAGTTCCAAAAGGAACTATTACTACTTCCTCACTTCCTCATTTCCTCACTTCCACCCCTAACCAAACAACCCCTCAGTAGAAGATTCTATCTCCTCAGGACAAGGAATTTGCATTGTGCATAATGTAGTGGTGGTGATAATAACAATAGAAAAAAAATAAAAAGGAGAATAACTCTATTTGTTTGATTCCATATACTTGTCCTATATTCTTCTTTCCTAGCAGCATCTTTGATCTCAACTACCACATCTTCGATTTCAAGTAAGACAGAATCAAGTATAAGACAAGTAAGGTGTTTTTTTAATTACCATTAATGTTGAATGCAGTTAGCAAGTTGTCTCATGGTTGGTTTCATATTTTATAGTGAAGTAATTTTAGGCCTAAATTAATATATTTATCGGTCAGCTCACCCTCCATCTCTGCCAAATTGTAGGATTAAGCATAAAATCGGGAACATGTGTACAAATAAATTGTTTGTAATTGGAGATTATTTTGTTGCTTTGGGTTTTATTTGAGATTTTAAATATTCATATATTTGACTCTGAAATTTTAAACTTCAGTGCGGCAATAGACTCACATAAGTTATATTGCTGAAGAAAACAAAGGAAGAACCAAAATAAGATTCAATGGATTCCAACCACAGGTCGCATCCGGCTTTATTTGCTCCATTAATTTTTCTCCAAGATTCAGTCTACCTGAAAATTGCTCGACATGGATGAACAAGGAAAGCAAAACATATTATCATAGAAAAGGAAAAAGAAAGGGGAAAAAATCAAACAAAACATAGATAGACACTATTTGTCCAGTTTCTGCAATATTTTTTACTTACTCTATATAGTAGGCCAGAAGCAGAGTGGCTGGAAGCAGTATAATCTGTGATTCTCTATGGATTGATCTCTGTCCTTTTGCCTTAATGAGAGAGAACATTTCAATAATGGAATCAAAGGATTGTCTTGATACAGAAAGCATTTTGCAGGGAGAAAATTAATAACCGGAATGAATTAGTTTTCCTTGTTTTCTTATAGTATTATTATTGTTATTATTAATGTTATAGTGTGTGGCTCCTTCTTGCTAGCGGTAGTATGCCTGTTACTGTTACTAACATTATTTTGCTGTCATTGATGTAAGCTTACACTTTCCTTTTGGGAATTCTAAAAAAAAGAACATAAAACTCTCACATTAAAAAGAAAAATATTTCATGAAAAGAAAAGGAAAAAAAAAACCTTCCTCCCTCTAAATTATTGTCTATCCCCTAGTAGCTCAACACTTACTCTTTATCAGCTTATGTATTGAGCATAAGACTTTACTACTCAAGTTGCATTGTATACTCATCACCAATACATTGCAAGTTCGTCCATGTAATGCATGCGGCATCAAGTTGGGCTGATTCGATAGTTCTATACGAATTAGTGGTTTTTGATCCTTCTGACCTCGTTCTTGATCCAATGTAGAGATAAGGTATGTTTGTTATTCCTCTCTCGTTTAGGAATTGTACAACTGAATAGATCTATTTATTGGTAAGAAAAGGAAACAAAAAACATGAGCGGTCATTGGATTGACAATAAAATTGAATCCTGGGTCGCAAATTTTATTTGAGCTGCCTGCTGTGCAGAACAATTGTTGCCCAGTAAGCTCTATTTGGTTATGTCTTAGCCACATAGATCATAACAAGTTTTCACAAATCATTTGTTTTGCACCATAAATTCGACTCATTACATAATAAGCCTATAAGAATTTGTCTTGCATTTAGTTAGAAACTTTTCTTTGTGCCGCTGTGACTGATAGATTCAGATTGATGTCCCCAAAGGTAAAAAAAAAAACAGAAATTCATAACTCTATGGACTAATGTTTATTTTTTGTCTAACTTCTGCATGTTTATGTTGGGATATCAACATAATTTGCATAACACATGATATGGATCCTGGAGAAGCAGTGTGGGAAAGTCCATTAAGTCAAAGAATGCTGGACAAGTGCCGGCTGCTATGTCGGCGTTGTGCCAAAGTGCATACTATATAATACCTAAATGGCTGTTGCCGGCCATGGAATCTAACTAACTTCGATAAACCCCACAGTAATGTGCTTGTAAGTGTCTATATATAGAGACACTTACAGTTCACAGTAGAGAGCACACAATATTTACACACATATATCCATGGGCTCAATATCAGACTCTCTGGTGATGCAGAGTGTTGAAGCCATCCGCGAGGTACAGAGGGCACAAGGAATGGCGACCATCATGGCCATCGGTACAGCCAACCCTCCCAATTTCATGGAACAGAGCGACTATGCTGATTTCTTGTTTCGGATCACCAACAGCGAAGACAAGGTCGAGCTCAAGGAAAAGTTCGAACGCATTTGTAAGTTCATGCTAGCTAGCTACCATTTCATCTCTGTTGATCTTAATTGCTTCAAAACACGAGCTCAAATTTCAATTAGAAATTGCTCATGATCAACCTTTCTTTTTTGCTAAAAATATGTTTGAAGATCCAGAATTGACGATCTAAGTATACATAAAATTCTTACTGAAGTTCAAGACAGGCCACCAACAACTATGAGAGGAACTTTCTTCTTGATGTTTGTGTTTGGAGAGAGTGAGTGGGCCCCACCCTTTATTCATAAAAGGAACACCTCTTACTAGAGTTTTCAAAGGTGGCATGTTTGGGAAAAATCTTAATTTAGCTGATGAGAACAATGCTAAGTATCTAACTATAAATACTTGATTTACCTAGAACAAAAATGATATAACAAGTACTTGGCTACTTGTCTTGCTAGATATGCATGTGAGTCCCATTTGCCGTGAATTGTGCTGGGAATCACAATTTGATAATAACAATTAGATATTTATAGTTAGCTTAACATTATTTGCATACCTAACAAATAATATCAATTGAAACTGACATCGACTTTGCTTGAACACAGGCAAAAGAACAATGATAAAAAGACGCTACTTTCACCACGACGAGGAGTATCTGAAACAACACCCCAACATATGCAAATTCATGGCGCCGTCTTTGAACGACCGGCAGGACGTCTGCGTGTCCGAGGTGCCGAAACTGGGGAAGGCAGCGGCAGTGAAAGCCCTCGAGGAATGGGGCCGCCCCAAGTCCCTGATCACTCACCTCGTCTTCTGCACCTCCTGCGGTGTTGACATGCCTAGCGCTGACTTCCGGCTCGCCACCCTCCTCGGTCTCCGCCCTGACGTCAGCCGCTACTGCCTCTACATGCAGGGCTGCTATGCCGGTGGCACGGTAATTCGCTATGCCAAGGACTTGGCCGAGAACAACCGGGACGCCCGCGTGCTCGTTGTTGTGTGCTCAGAGCTCGTCATCATCGGCCACCGCGCACCCCATGAGTCTCATGTGGATAATGCCATTGGTACGGCCATCTTTGGCGATGGGGCGGCCGCGTTGGTTGTGGGTTCGGATCCCATCGAAGGTGTCGAGAAACCGATATTCGATATCGCATGTGCCAAGCAGAGGTTCATTCCGGACAGTGAAGAGGCCATACACCTGCACCTGAGAGAGGAGGCATGCTCTTCCACCTCTCCAAAGAAACACCGGACCTCATAGCCAACAATATAGAGCAATGCTTGGCCGATGCATTCGAGTCGGTGGGGATGAAGTTGCCGTCGGATTGGAACTCTCTCTTCTGGGTTCCGCACCCGGGTGGTCGTGCGATCCTCGACGAAGTGCAGGCCAGGCTGAAGCTTCGTCCTGAAAAGTTCCGGGCAACACGACACATCTTATGGGAGTATGGCAATATGATCAGTGCCTGCGTGCTCTTCATACTGGACGAGATGCGCAAGAAGTCGGCTGAAGACGGGCTGGTGACGACGGGAGAGGGGCTTGAGTGGGGCGTGCTGCAAGGATTCGGACCGGGGATGACTATAGAGACGGTTCTCCTTCGCAGTCGGCCCATATCGAATATATGAATTTGGATCCTTTTATCTACTATTTGAAGCAAGCAATCTTCCCATTTCAACGATTGCTGAAAAAAAAATAAGATGGCCATCCGCTACTTCGTGCGAAGATGAAAAATCTTCAAGATAAGATTAAATTGCAAAAAAGAAAAAAAAAAAAAAACTTAAGTTGTATTAGGGATATTGTAAGTTGTCAATAATCTATTTCAGTGTGCTACCTATTATGTCTGATGTTATGTTCAATATTGTAACTAGTTTCAAGCTCTATACAAATCAATTATGAGCCTTTTTGTTCTCTATCTAAAATCCAACCAAAAACACATCTTTTCCCTAAACCTAATCAGTCCAAATCTGATCTGAACCTAAAATTGTACAGTTTGATATTATTTGATCAATATTGTTTCACAAAATAGGCCTAAATCCGTTCCTACCATTTAATTCTACCTCAACATGCTCTTCGCAAGCTCCATAATTTGCATGCCAGCAAATTTGAAACATAAAGAAAAATTTAATCTCTAGCTGATTTTGTGTCAGGCTTGGTATCACAAGTTTATCTAATCTAATTTCATGGGCTTCAATTATGATGATGATTGCTACATGGACTACAATCAAGAGTGCCATATATACTTCTTAGGTGGCTACAAATGGCTACAAATCTTTTAGGGTGGCTGAGTTTGTCTTCCGGTTAGTAATTAAGAAAGGAGTCAAATAAAGAGGCTGATTTGTTTGCATTCAAAGACATCCGATGACTTGAATCATACAATGCTAATACATTGTTGATTGTGGAGTGAAAAGAAAAATAAGCATATTTATGCTATTTTTATAGTCACATAAATGTATGAATATGTATATGTCACAGAGATAATTGCTTTTTCTTTTTTCTTTTTTCTTCCTTCCTTTCTTTTTCTTTTTTGCTGTCTTTTCTTTTATTTAAATTTAGGAAATGCTCATAATTGCTAATGAAAAAAAACCAATAACCTTTCTTATTATCAAACACCAATTTATATGTTCTTACAAAATCATATCAACAAACCCTTTAGATCCAAAACCTTTACAGCCGCTGAATTCACAAATGGAGTGCAATAGGTGCTTGTGAAAACAAGAAACAATCCACACGTATCCTTAAAGAGAGAGGAAAATTTCTATAAAAAAAAAGGGCAAAAAAGAGTTCTACGTACAAAATTTCTCAACAGCATAGAAGCTGACCACCCTATCTAGGTTCAAACCTGGTGACACTTACGTCATTGTACGTATATGAATCTTGATTGCTCGACGATGTGTCTCCTTCAAAGGGACCTCTTCTCGCCGCAAAACCAGGCTGCTTCGGCTGTGGCAACGATGCAAGTTCACTGCCCAACATTAGCACCACAGATGACATCAATGGCCTGTCTGTGGGGTGTTCTTGCACGCATAACAGACCGACTTTTATGCATCTCAGAACTTCATCTGTAGGGAAGGAGTAGCTCATAGACTCATCGACCAGTTGCAGACTCTTGCCTTCCTTCCACAAACTCCATGCCTGGAAACCAAATCCATACAATCTCAGGACATATGCATATGTGAATGTGTATCTGTATGTGTGCGCGCGTGCACGAATGTAACGCAAGCTAAAGTCTGACTCACATGTGCAACCAGATTTCATGGGGCGGAACGGCATACACCCTCTGTTCTTCTTTCCGCTTATAATTTCTAATACTAAGACTCCAAAGCTGAACACATCGGACTTCACTGAGAAGATCCCGTCCATTGCATACTCAGGTGACATGTATCCACTGTATCTCGCCATGGAATAAAAGTAATTGTCAATTTCATTTATCGAGTTTGTGAAAGCATATGTGATGTATGTCAGTGAGTGATGCTTACTATGTCCCGACAACTTTTCTAGTATTGAAATCTGTCTCATCACCACCAAATATTCTTGCCATGCCGAAGTCTGAAATTTTGGGGTTCATCTCTTTGTCCAGAAGAATATTGCTAACCTTGAGATCTCGATGAATGATTCTAAATCTGGAATCTTGATGAAGATAGACGAGACCACGAGCAATCCCTATGATAATTTGGTGTCGTGTCTTCCAATCCAACAACGAACCTCTTCCTTTCTCTATAAGCAAATCAAAGGAGGGTTATTATTTCTTTCAAGCCTACAAAAATGAGATAAGTATACGTTTGTCGATATATGATCAATATACCAACATCTTCAGGATTTCATTTAGTACAGCATCTTTAAACATACAAGAATAGTATCGAAAGTTGGATGGAAATGCATTGTCTTCAATAAGATTAAGAGATCAATATCTGTAACTAATTCAGATAACTTCTATTGTATTGTTGTATCAAGAGGACAGATGTAAGTTCAAAAATATAAAGTAGGATGCGAGAACATACCAAAGAGGAAAGCATCCAAGCTTCTATTTGGCATGTACTCATATATCAACATCCTCTCCTCCCCCTGAATGCAGCAACCAAGTAGCCGAACAAGATTCCGATGCTGAAGCTTGGCGATAAGCATTACCTCATTCTTGAACTCTTCAAGACCTTGCACCGATGACTTGGAGAGCCTCTTTACCGCTATATCTTGACCGTCTTCAAGCTTCCCCTGTTTAATATGAAATCTTAAAATCACCTGAATATTTATTTCAGATTCGCTCTTGCGATCAGATGAACATGCTACAATGTTACATGATTGTACTACAATGTACATATCAGAGACATGTACATTATCTTGATATGAAATATAATTCTACTTCGCATCAATCTTTCGTTTACTGTCTAATGTTACCAAGATTAACAATGTATTGATATTCACCTTGTAAACCGGTCCAAATCCACCCTCTCCAAGTTTATTGACAGGTGAGAAGTTGCCTGTTCCAGCAGCAATGGTGCCAAAATCAAATATAGGAAGGTCAAGATCACTTTCCCTTGTTGGTCATGAGTTGATTGTTCATTGAGTGAAGTCATTGCACCAAACAAAACTGAACAAAAAATGTGATCGGATCAGATCTGATTGAATTAAAAGGAATTAGACTTGAGTATAATTCTTGTACTGTCATAATGTGTTTATCTTACCCTTTCTCTTCTTCTTCCTTCTCCACAGGAAACAACCAACACAAGTCAGCAGCAGCCCTCCGGCGACAAGGCTCACCACGATCGCGACTGTTGCATCGCTGCTGCTGTGAGACTGACCGGGCGGTGTACCTGAAACGTCAACACCGTCATGTTAACACAATCTTTAAAGCAATATTTTATGCGCCATGATAGATCAATATACCAAACAATTTGGATACACGTTCTTTTATGCCAGGTTTGGTGTAAATGTTACGTGTGATTGACAACTAGGCCATCTTCAATGTTTGGTTGTTGGTTACATTCAAAGGGATCTGATTACAGAATCAATATAGTCTCAGATGTTGACTTAATTTTAGAGTTATTAATGAAGAAGTCAGCAGAGACTTCATGGTAGGTTCAGATTCAAATAATAATAATAATAAAAGTGAGTCATACTGGGCTGGCAGTGAAGCAACAGCCATTGCCGACCTTGGACCAAAATTTCATTGTGCAGGGCAGCTCGCAGTTGTGAATTCTTTGAGCAAATTTTCACTAAAGAATCTGATTCAATTAAATCTAAATGCCAACCTTTACTAATTACTCAGAAAAGGAAGAGAGAACTCATCAGTTCTAAACAAAATCAAGAACAGGACATACCTAGGTCCGCAGCTGCCAGCCGAACATAGAGATCCTGCCCATTCCCAACATAATTCCTGATATCAAACAGCTGCCCGATCCACATGACGCACCCACTCCCTCCACCGCTGATATTCGCAGCAGCATACCCCGTGCACGAGCAATTCTTCAAACATAGAGCTCTGCACTCATCAAGGCTCAACGTAACGTTCACACTCGCATTCGCAGACTGTGGCAGCTTCACATTGCTCACCGGCACAAACCCATCAGTCCCATTCTTACAGTCCAGCGGCGTCTGCCTGGTGCACCCGTCATGCCCGTCCCTCAAATTCCAGTTCGCGGGATTCTTCGGATTGAACCCCTGCAGACAGCCACACACCGGTGAATTGTTCGAGTCACATAACCCAATGCCCCGCAAGTACCAATCTGGTCGCATGTATCCTTGGGCACTGTCCAGAAGAAGTTCCACATGCTGCTATCCGACAACCACAGCGCTCGTTGAACAAAACCAGTCGAATTAACAAGCAGCCTTGACACTAGAGACTGGCTACTGATATGGTACGAATATGTAACCTCTGATGCGTTGTTGACAAAACTGAAGCTGAAACCATTATACGTGCTCATATCCGGTATGCCGCTGAAGTGCGTGCCGTCCCAAGCACCGGTGCGCCAAATCAGGGTCGAGCCCCGCATGAAGTAGATCTCGGGATCGCCGCTTGTTCCATGTAGGCGTAGTAAGGCCCCGGCGACGGGTCGCTGGGGCTGGTCCAGGCCACCAGGGTGCGGTTCAGCCCGGTGGTCAGCTCCACCCCCAGCTTCATCCCCGGGATCAGCGTGTCGGTCAGGTGGTCGAACCCCTGCCACGCGTAGTTGTCGCCGTTGTCGTCGCCATCTTGCTTCACTACGAGGTTCCCGTTGTCCAGTAGCTCGGCTACTGGGCGTGTCAGAGTTGTAATATTTGTGCTGGACCAGACGACCACTGTCGAGTTTAGACCGGTGATGGTGAGTCTTCCGTCAGATGTGAGCGATAAGACTGCTGTGGTGGAGTTGGTGACGGGGTTCTGGCGGTTGGCCACCCAGAGAATGGAGTGGTCGGAGATCTGATTGTACCACAGGCCAACGTACTGGTTGTCGGAGTTGGGGGGCGTGAAGAAGCCCAAGGCGAAGGCGCCGCTGGCGGAGACCAAGGTCTCGTTGCCGGCGAGGGGCTGAGATGGGGTGATGGTGTATCTTGCAGTGGAGGAGGAGAGGTGCTGGGTGAAGAGAATTAGCAGCAGAAGGAACGATCTGCTGCTGCTGCTGCTGCGGTTTGGATTCATTTTTTTTTTTGGCCCTGACAAGAATTCAGGATGAGATCTGAGAAAGTGGTGGCGTTTGGTTTTAATTTGTGGAGTCTTAGACGACAAATTGGACCCATGATTGAAGTTGAAGGCATGTGCTTTATAGTGTCAAAAACGTCAATGATTGTTCCATTAATTGATTAGATGGTTCCTAAGAAGTAAACAAATGCGGTGGTTGGGATGAGAATTCACTCAAAATTCAACGACAGAGAAAAAAAATACAAAAGAGTTGATACACCAACTATAATACTGAATATTAAGCGAAACTTTCTCTTCTATATTAAAAAGACGGTGAGAGGGATCCATCATTTTCTTGAAAATATGTTTAAGTTGACACCTGACTAAAAACTAAAAAGTTGCCGAGTTCATTGTGTTATGCTGGGGGAGCGGGTTAGCGGGTTAGCTCCCTCACGTGGAGAATCAGGAGGGTCTTTTGTGCGATGTGAGCCGTCTATCAGAAGGATGACCGCAATGAGAAGAGAGAAAAAAAAAAAACATATTTTTTAGTGAAACTTGTAAAACGTGTTTTTGTTTTTTTTCTCTCCATCGGCCTTCCATCAACTATGATGGATGACCGATATCCGTAGGGGGAAATTTGAAAGGGAGAAGAAAAAGGAAAAAAAAAAAAAGATTTAAATGATTAATTTAATAACGACAGTTCATTAATAAAGAGAGAAGGATAGGATAACCTCCTCCTTTTTACTCACCAAAGCCTAAAAAAACTTTGTAATAAATTGTATAAAAGCTCCTTAATTAGGCCTAAAATTTTTATGCCAATTCAATATGGCCATCAACCCGTATTATACTCCACAACAAAATCCAGGGGAATTTTTATTTCAATATTTACTTATTCTTGTTTCTTTATATTATTTTTATTGAATGGACTTTCTTTATATTATTACATGTGTACAACATGCCCAAATCCAGGGGTAATGACTAGCGCGGAAGAATAAGCTTAATGAAAAGTTTCATGCCTAAAAATGGAACCATCAAAGGGAGGAGTTGCTAATTTGAGGCAATATTGAAGGTCTGAGCATTCCTTCGACTGGTATTGAATAGGGCAATCCTTACTTACTTGGGCAATCTCATGAAGAAGTACTAGCAGGGACTTGACTTCTGTGTTACTGTGTGCTGCAGATGAGGAAAATATTGATGGATCTGTTCCTTCATTGCCCTTTTGCCAACCATATTTGGAAACACTTGGCTCATTGTCTCAGTATAGCTTCCACGAACCCCGTACATGCTTTGGACTTCTTGGAGAGAGATTTCAATTACCAAAAGGGACATGATTATTAGGGATTTATCGGCTGCGGCTGTGTTTGGGGGATTTGCAGGGGGCAAAATAACAAAAGTTTTAATGGAGTGGCCAGATGAGCTGACCAAATTATCTTTATATGATTCACTTTCATGTCTTACTGGCTTTATCTCCTTTTAGGTAGCGCAAGGGAAAAGTGAGGCAGATATTGGACCAGCCACCGATTGAGGACACTTCTGATAGCCTGTCGGAGGCCGCACAGGGCAAGGGGATGACACAGACTCAGAGGACATGTCACCGGTAACATTTCACACCCCTATTTTTGGTTCGCGGCCTGCTACCTTGTACCTCGGATCGACTGCATTTTGCATTAGGGGTTTCTGCTGCTTTTCAACTCACGGTGTTCTACTTGTTTGTATCCCTGTACTTGTGCAATGCTCAATTGTATTTTTTGTCTTGGTATTTCTCTTGCACCTGCGAGTGCGGCAGAGCTTCACAGATATGGAGGATATACAATCTTTGTTTACATGTTTTAAGCAGTGTTTTCATTAAAAATTTATTAATGAAACGTGAGAGGACTTTAGGTTCACCGTTTACTCTAAAAAACATGAGGAGTTATAACCCTCTACTTTCCCATTAATGCAGTTACAAATTTTCTTTTATTTTTTATTTAATTTTAAAATCTTTTTTGAGGTAACGCGCTTACAATTTTATTTACTCACTTTTGACCCGGCATTTTGCTCTTACAAAAGTGGTGACACGAAGATTCTTTAAAAGGCAAGAAGCAAAAGAAAATTTGAGTAGAGACAGGCATGATTGGTGCTCTTATCAGATTTGGTCAATTTCGGCGTGTTTGGTATGCAAAAATTCACTTGAGAATTAAAATTCCCAGAGAATTCTGATGTCTGGTGGCGGCTCAACTCAAAAGTTTTTTAAATTCAAAGATGTTCAAACTTTAGATATTCATTGGCTGGAGGCTTCACTTTACTTGTCCTTTCCCTTAAGAGAAAGATTCAACAAAGATATTCAAGATTTTCGCCACACTTGTTGCTGCAACAGGAGAAGAGAAAGGAGAAAAGAAAAGAAAAGAAAAGAAAAGAAAATCAATTTTCTTTTATCACCATCAAATATAGTACATATATAATTGTCCCAAAAGTCATTGTGAAAATCTTTACTATTGAATTCACAAACTTTTGAGTAACTCATGGTTGCTGAAGAAAACATGAAATAGTATTCCACAAGTCCACACTTAACCTGAAAGAGAAAAAGAGGGAAAAAAAAATTGTAGTTACAAAAGTTCTCAATAGCTTAGAAGGTGAGAAGCAATCTAGGTTCAAAATTTTCTCCTCAAAGAAAGAAAAAAGAGAGGAGCTATCTAGGTTCAAGCATGGTAATGCTTATTTCATTCAACATACATGAATCTTGATTGCTCGATGACGTGTCTACTTCAGACGGGCCTCTTCTCGCTGCAAAACCAGGTTGCTTAGGCTGTGGCAACGACACAAGATGAGTTTCCAACATAGTCGCCACAACTTTCATCAATGGCCTGTCTTCGGGGTGTTCTTGCAGGCATAATAGGCCGACTTTTACGCATCTCAGAACTTCATTCGTCAGAAACGAGTAACTCATGGACTCATCAACTAGTTGCACACTCTTGCCTTCCTTCCACAAACTCCATGCCTATATACCAAAATTCAAAGCAATCTCGGGGTTCAGATTGTACTTAAAACAAGATCAAGTAAAATTCAGAATATGTACAAGTACTTGTATATGTATGTGCATGTGTCTGTGCATGTGCACGCGTGCACGCAGGAAATAAAATTCTGACTTACATGTGCAACAAGGTTCATGTGGGGTGGGATACCATACACTGCTCTGTTCTTCTTTCCGCTTATAATTTCTAGTATTAGGACACCGAAGCTGAATACGTCTGACTTCACTGAGAAGACTCCATCCATTGCGTACTCAGGAGACATGTATCCACTGTACTTTGCCAAAGTAATTGTCAGCTTCATTTATCGAGTTTATGCATCTATGTAATGTATGTTAGTGAGTCATACTTACTATGTCCCAACAACTTTTCTGGTGTTAAAGTTTGTATCATCGCCCCCAAAGATTCTTGCCATGCCGAAGTCTGAAATCTTGGGGTTCATCTCTTTGTCCAGAAGAATGTTGCTGGCTTTGAGATCTCTATGAATGATCCGCAAATTAGAATCTTGATGAAGATAGACAAGTCCGCGAGCAATCCCTGTAATAATTTTGAATCGCGTCTTCCAATCCAAAAACGCACCTTTTCCTTTTTCTGAATGAAATTCTTGGAAGGGTTATTATTTCTTTTCAGTTGTAACAAAATAACGTACACTGTATGCTTCTTGACGTATGATTGACATACCAAGATCTTCAGGATTTCAATAACTAGGGGCGTCCTTAAAAAATATGATGATGTTGTCAAAATTTGGACACGAACGAGTTCTTCTCAATATCAAGTCTAGTATTCAGGAAAAATTCATTGGAGGAACTTTGTGAAGATGTTGTCAAAATTTGGACACAAACGAGTTCTTCTCAATATCAAGTCTAGTGTTCAGGAAAAATTCAATGGAGGAGCTTCGAAATTCTAGCAATACCTAGTAACAGAATTTATAAAAAACGCTTTTTTGGTGGCGGGTGGGGGGGGGGGGGGGGGGGTGGGGGGGTGGTTTGTCAATAAAACAGTGCATATTTGCATATTACATAAATCTTCAAGTATATCATATTGATCACTTCACGCAATTGAATGAGAAATCATCAAACCATATTCTAATCATGAATTTTGAAACTTTTAAGGTAAAATTATCATATGTCACAAAATCTATTTTGATAAAATTATTGAATTAACATGACACCAGTCTAATTTAATTTCACATGACTAATTAAGGAGGCAAGAATATACCAAACAGGAAAGCATCCAAGCTTCTATTTGGCATGTACTCATATATCAACAACCTTTCTTCCCCTGAATGCAGCAACCAAGTAGTTTGACAAGATTCCTATGCTGAAGCTTGGCAATAAGCGTAACCTCAGTTTTGAACTCTTCAAGGCCTTGTACTGATGTCTTGGCGAGTCTCTTAACTGCTATCTCTTGATCCCCTCCAACCTTTCCCTGTTAATGTGAAATATTATAAACATGCAAAATACTTATTTCAACTTTCCCCCTGTGATCAATTTCCTAAGATATGGAGTGAACTTTTACTGAATTAATCACGCTACAATTTTGCAGAATTGTGTTATGATTTACATATAAGAGATCCTATAAATTATCTTGTAAGGCATTAGTTCTACTTTGGATTGATTTTCTTTTCCTTGGTAACATTACAATATTAACACATGAGAATCAGTTATTGTCCAGAATTTGGGTTAAATGGCAACTAAGTAAAGCATTGATGCTTCATTGGTTATAATATTTTCTGAAAATCTTTGGAAAATTACAATGATTAACAATGAATTTCCCACTTAAAAAAGATATTCACCTTGTAAACAGGTCCAAATCCACCCTCCCCAAGTTTATTGACAGCCGAGAAGTAATCTGTTGAGGCCTCAACGGTCTCATAATCAAATAAAGGAAGATCCAGACCATGCCTTCCTGGTTCATGATCCGACTGTCCATTGAAGGAAGCGGTTGAACCTAAGACAACTGCAGATAATAGTGATCAAATCAGACAGTAGCTGAGATAGAAAAATTGGTCTTTTGGCCCATTCCCAGTATAAAATAGTTCGGATATAGTTTGAATTACAGGGATTAATATTTACCCCTTCTCCTTTTCTTTCTTCTCCACAGGAAACAACCAACACAAGTCAGTAGCAGCACTCCAGCGACAAGGCTCACCACAAGTGCGACTGTTGCACTGTTGCTGCGGTGAGATTGCCCAGGCAGTGCACCTGAAACATTGACATGATCATATTGACATAATCTTCAATTTGCCTAATTTATGCAAAACGATTGATCAAGATGCGAAACAATTTGTATGCGTATGTTCTGTTTTATAGCCGGTTTGGAGTATGTTACATGAGATGCTATTTCAGGTTCGGGGATGAACAAAAACTTTGCCATGTTCCGTGTTTGGTTGATGCTGACATTCAAAGGGATTTGATCGGGGGTCTTTATAGTTGGTAAACTTTATGTTAGATGTTGATTTTAGAGTAAATAACACAAAAAATAAAGACTTGACCAACTATTTGTTCACTATTATCTGCAGTTTTTTTACCTAAATTCCCATATACAGTGGGTGTTCATTTAGCAACTACAGTTCACACTTGTGAAACTTTTGAACAAACTATTAGCATTTAAAGTATTTGGAAGATTAGTTAAAGTTTTAGGCATGATGTGTGGCTAAACACGGATGATAATGACTCATCTTTAACAGCTCTGCGTAATTATTGAACAGTACATAGAACATGGGTTGATGTCAACCTTTATCTAAAGGTTTTGTTAATTAATTGAGAAAGCAACTCATCACATGATAACTCAAAATCAATCCAACTGAAAGAGAATCAATGGATCCATCAACGGTCCTACAGTGAACAAAAGGAACAGCACGTACCTACATCTGCGGCAGCCAGCCTGATGTACAGATCCTGTCCAGAGCCGACATAGTTCCGGATATCAAACAGCTGCTTCGTCCAAATCACGCACCCACTCTCGCCCCCACTCACATTTGCACTTGCATACGCCGTGCATGAGCAATTCTTCAAACACACAGCGCGGCACTCATCCAGGCTCAAATTCATGTCCACAGTCGCATTCACAGATTGGGGCAGCTTCACATTGCTCACCGGCACAAACCCATCAGTCCCATTCTCGCAATCCAGTGTCGTTCTTCTCACGCACCCATCATGCCCATCCCTCAGATTCCAATTTCCGGGATTCTTTGGACTGAACCCCTGCAAACAGCTGCACACCGGTGAATTGTTCGAGTCACAGAGCCCGTACGGGCCACATTCCCCTATATAATCACACTGATCCTTCGGCGCGTTCCAGAAATAGTTCCAGGTATTGCTCTCCCACAGCCACAGCGCCCGCTGAATGATACCCGTTGAACTAACGATTAGCCTTGACACAATCGACTGGCTGTCAATACTGTAAGAATATGTCACCTCTGAAGCATTGTTCACAAAGCTGAACCTGAAACCTCTATATGTGCTCATATCAGGTATACCACTCATACGTTTCCCATCCCAAGCTCCTGTACGCCAGATTGCCGTAGATCCCTCGTAGAAATAAATCTCGGGATCACCTTTAACGTCCATGAAAGCATGGTAAGATCCCGCGGATGGATCACTTTCGCTGGTCCACGCGACAAGGGTGCGATTGAGCCCGGTGGTCAGGTCCACGCCGAGCTTCATCCCCGGGATCAACGTGTCGGTTAAGTGGTCGAAGCCTTGCCACGCGTAGTTGCCACTGTCGTCGCCATCCTGCTTCACGACGAGATTTCCATTGTCGAGAAGCTGGGCTACTGGACTAGTCAGAGTTGTGCTATTGTCTGTGCTGGACCAAACTACCTCGGTCGAATTCTGATTGGTGATCGTGAGCCTTCCGTCGGGCGTGACCGATAAGACTCCTCCGGTTGAGTTGACAACCGGGTTCTCACGGTTGGCCACCCACAGAATGGAGTGGTCGGAGATCTGATTGTACCACAGGCCAATGTATTGGTTGTTGGAATTCGGCGGAGTGAAGAAGCCCAACGCGAAGGCGCCGCTGGCCGAGACTAAGGTCTCATTGCCGACAAGGGGGTGGCCTGGGGTGATGGTGTCCCTGGCGGTGGAGGAGGAGAGAAGGGTGAAGAGAATTATCAGCAGCAGTGACCTGTTGTGGTTTGGCTCCATGTTTGCTTGTCCCAAGGAGCTAACTGTTTTGTTTCAAAGAGAATATCAAGTAACCAAAGACGTCTGATTTTGACACCAACTTAAACTGTTTTGAGAACTACAAGTTGGACCCACAGAGTCATGAAGGTCAATGATTATACCATCAAGTGATTTGATGCTTGCCGAAAGTCGATGTGGTTGTTGGCATAAAATTCGCTTCTCAAAATTCACCGAGGAACAGGAAAAGAAGAGTCCAAAGAAGCGAGTCAATTGTGTACGCCAAACACAAGTCCGTGTGCTCCTGAAAATACAAGGAGACATTAAGGGCCTGTTTATTTCGTTGCAAAACGTCGCAAGTCGTAAGTCGTAAAATGAGAATAAAAAAAATGAACTGTAATAGAGAAAGTATATTGTGTTTTACGGTGTTTGGTTGATAAAGTGAAACGTAAATGGTAAAGTATATTGTGTTTTACGGTGTTTGGTTGGTAATGTAAAAGTGTAAATAGAAAAGTTGACCACAAAATTAATTGCAGCAGTGATTTAAATATTATAAATACTATTAAATTAAATCTACTATTGCAAATTAAATTGTATTAATAAATTTGAGATAAAAATTAATAATCTTAATATTTTATTTATAAGAATAATATAATAAAATATTAGTATAAATAGTAAAATATTACTAAAATATTAACTAAATAAATAATATAAAATTTTAAGAAAATCTAAAGAACATTAATAAATTTTAAGAATACTAATAAGATATAAATATTAAAAAATGTTACAACAATAATAAAATATAGTTATAATATTATAATATTAAAAATACTTAAAATTATTATAATATAAATTTTATTATAATATTATTTTAATATTATAGAAATATAAAATTAATAAAGTAAAATATAATTATAATTTAATAATAAATTATCATTATAGTATTATTATACTGAATTATTATTACAATATTAACATAATAAAATATTAATATAATAATAAAATATTCATATAATAATAAAATATATTATGATAT
The DNA here is from genome assembly GCA_038442645.1 of Agave tequilana. Lineage (NCBI taxonomy): Eukaryota > Viridiplantae > Streptophyta > Magnoliopsida > Asparagales > Asparagaceae > Agave > Agave tequilana. Next base: position 22,345 of record JAVJIF010023433.1, read on the forward strand.
TAATAAAGTAATTTTTTATATTAAAAAATAAATAATTAAATATATAGTAATTTTATATTAAAAATAATACTGTTATATTAATAAAATATTAACTCTAAATAAAATAATAAAAAATGGAATAAGTATTAGGAAAATAATAAAATATTAAATTAAAATAGTAAAATATTAAATATTAAAACAATAAAAAAGTTAAAGATTAAAAATATAAAATAATTAAATAATTAAATAAGAAATTGAACACTATTAAAATATTAAATATTTAATAATATTTAATTATATATTGATTATCAAGTAACTGTTTTGAACTGTAAGTGTACTACAAGTGAGAGTTACATGACCACAAAATTAACTGTAACAACTGTAAGTGAGAAAATATGAGTGTAAAAGTGAGATTTACATGACCACAAATTTAACTGTAGCAACTGCAAGTGGGAAAAGAAGAGTTGCAAAAGTTTTTGCATTTTGCATTTTGCAAACGAAATCAACAAGTGTAAAATGTAAAGTTGTAAAATTTTTTACATTTTGCAAATATTTTACAAGTTACCAAACACGCCCTAAAAACAAAGATCTACGTGGATTCACCCAATTATGCTACAGCCAAATACATTCCAATCATGTTGAGTCACAGACAACAACAAACAGAGAAGAGCCTTTGAAGAACACAGTAGACTCCTTCAAACACACCAGACTCTTGTCTCAACAAACTTTCTTGGCAAACTCTCAGAAAGAGAATGAGTACCGGAGAAATTCCAAACAGGACACACACACACACACACACACACACACACACACACACACACTCGAAAGGATGTTAGCGTGTATCCTTCTCACTCAAATTCAATGCTACGATTTTTAAACACAAGATTCATTTCGTTGAAGTTGATCTACATTATTTAATATAACTAAATAAAAAAAATCAAGTGCTTTATAATTTCTTGTCAATGATATATGGGTGTGTGTGATTGACTTGGATTTCAAAGGATTTGAGCATGAATTATTCTCCGCTCAATATTACGACATTTAAATACAAGATCCACTTCGTTGAACTTGATTTATATTACTTAAAGTAACTAAAAATATAAATTCATTTAGCATGAATATTTTTTGCTTATTCATCAACTGGGCGAAAAATGAACGGCTGAAAGAGTAAGTTGGTTAGATTAATGGTATAGAATAGTTGAAACTTAACAAAAGTTAGTGTGTGAGAGTTTTAAATATTTAAATCATAATCAAATGATTAGATCGAGAATTTGTATGCGTATAATTATAGATCTAAAAATATGTTATTTTTAGTCGTCCATCTTGTACTTACTTGATGCATGAATAAAAAACTATAAAACAATTGATTTTTGATTTTTAATTGCTTTAAATACTGTAAATGAACTTCAACAAAGTGAATCTTGCATGTAAATGTCGTAGTATTGAATTTGAGTGAAAATGATTCATACTCAAGTCCTTCTGAAAATAGCCAAGTCTATCTCTCTCTGGGTCTGATTACACACTTCTCATTCACTCTAAAAAGTGTGAATTGACAATTTTTCACCACACGTTTCTTATTGGCCCACCAGTAGTTTATTCTTTAACTACTATTCATCTTTTAAATTTTTGATCAACACATATCTCAAAGACAATCAATAATTAAAAATATGTATTAACTCTCACCTTTTGGAGTGATGTATGTGTGCGAGCGGGCGCGTCACACATGTTGTGTGTAGTGTGTGTCTGTATTTCCCTTGCTACTATAAAACACCTCAATGGTTAAGTCCAAAGAAAATCTCAGCACTAAATCTTCATAAACCAATCCTAGCTTTAAACTTTAATTAGAACCTAACCAATCCTAACCATAGATTTAATTATCAATTTCTCTATCTTATCTTGTCTTCTGCGCTGCTGGAACTGCATCAGGTGGGATTCCCACTCTCCCTCGGTTCCTTTCCCTCTTTTTTGAGAATAAGTTGGAGGTTATCTTCAAACTAACACAAACTGACAAATATTCATCCAAAAAGATTCGAACAGATGATTTCTGGAGAGCAAGCTCAAAACTTAACTGGCGGACCAACTTCGGAGGACCATATCCCATTCTCTTGAAAATCTTCCATCCTTCACTTCCAAGCCGAGTTAGCACAATTGTTCTTTAGAAATTGTTATAAAATTGAATAAAAAAGGAAAAATAAGATGAAAATTGGAAACCTTTAGAAATCTTCAAGACTTCAATTGGATTAAGAAAGAAAAAGATTCAAATTGAGAACTTTAGAAATTCTCAGAAAACTTATATTTCAAAAAGATAAAACTTTTAGAATATGTGACTGAGGAAGGAAATATAAAGATAAGAATTCAAGAAAATTTTAATTTTTTTTGTTTAGAAGATAATTTTTTTTGAATTTGTATAAGAGGTCGATGTATAAGATCACAATCGAGAGTTTTAGAAAATTTTCTATTGGAATTTTTTTTAAAAAAAAATTGAAGAAGGAGAGAGGAGATGTGAAATTTAGAGCCTTTAGAACTTTTTTAAGGAAGCCTTTGAATCTGCAGAGGAGGAAGGAAGGAGATCAACATTAGGGATTTTCATAGTATTTCTCTTAAGAAAATAATATTTTTAGAATTTGTAAAAAGAAAGATGAAAGCAAACACTGGGAAGAGTTTCAAAATGTAAAAATAATAACAGAAAATTAAATTTATAATATCTTTATGATGACTTTTTGTTTGGGGGTGGGGGGCGGGGAGACATTTTTTTTTTCTTCTTATCAGCACTAACTTAGCTATAATAAATTGATTTTTTCTAATTAGAATATTTTGAAAATAAAAAATAAACAATGCCTCATCACCAAAAGTCCCAAAAATTATCTTATTTTTCAGTATCTGATGTTCTCAAATCTTAGTGATTCCTAATATAAGTCTCAAAAAGAAGGGCTAATCCTAGAATTGTATGAAATTAGGAATATTTCGCTACAACTACCTATTTTTCTTCATAATTAGAAAAAAAAAAAACTCAGTGTCATAATTTGATTCGCTACAGCTTCATCATGTCAGCAAAAACTAATTCGTCCCGACCACCACATGTTTATATATTTTAATTCCTATTTTATCCTTCCCAATTGCACCTGACGTTGCGCACCCCTCAACCTTAACCCCGATGCAGAGTAATTCATGGGTCGATTTGCGCAATCAGATCACCGTAGGGGTTGGAAGGGGGCGGAAAGCCCCTCTCGGGGTCGGTGGCGATGCTCCTGGAAATTTTTTTTGAGATCGCCTTTATTGCAGATCTCGTTTTATTTATGCTCGTGATGAGTTCTAGGAGGAGTGACTGAGAAATAAGGCATTTTGTGAGGACTGCGATCATGATTGCAATCCTTACAAAACCTCAAAAACAGGACATTTTGTCAGGCCTGCGACCCCCGGCCATGGTCGCAGTCCTCTTTTAGTTGGGGTCCTTATAAAGACTGAAATATAAAATATTTTTGTGAATACTGGGATCATGGTCACAATCATATAAAGATTCAGAAATATGATATTTTTGTGAGGATTGCTGTAACACCCTGAATTATTAAACCATGATTTAATAAAATAAATCTCGAGTTATTATGTTAATTGAGTGTGTAATAAATTTCAATTTAATTTTGGGAAGGTCAAGTAGTATGTATGATATACCTATACCATAATTATTATGTAACTAGTACTTTAATTTGAGGATATACTAGTATTATACTTGAAATACATGTATTTACCAAGAAAATACATCCATGGCAATTTATATATTATATTTTTTTAGTGGAGGGAGTAGGTATGCATGAGAGGAGAGATCAAGGGCCTAAATCTTCTTGATTTGGGGGAGTGAACACTTGGATGATGAGGTGGCAAATTTTCCTAATAACTCTCTCTCTCTCTCTCTCTCTCTCTCTCTCTCTCTCTCTCTCTCTCAGGGCAGGCCACGGCCAGAGGGCCGTGGGCGCGGCCAGGGCCGGGGCCGGGGCCGGGCGCGGCTAAGCGGGGCTGCGGCCAGACGCGGCCAGGGCTGGGGCCAGGCGCGGCCAGAGCCGCGGCGACACCGGCGGCCGGCTAGGCGGAGGTCAGGTTCGGATGTTGGTGAGTGAGTTTCCCCTCTTCTTATTTCTCAAATTTCATCTTTTGAAAACCCTAAATCTTGATTTCTTGATTTGGAGTAGAATTTTCCCTTGAACTATTCATGCAAATATTCTTTGAAATTTCATGACTTTTAAAGTATGTGGTGGTCTAAAATTGTTGTGGGGATTATTGAATTAATCCAATTGTATATAAATGATGGGTAAGGAGGTTGCATGTTAGGGTATATCATGTGATGATGGAGTCTCTAAATTTTCAGATTTGGTTTAGATCTCAAAGCTTGAAATATCAACCTCACATTTTACCTTGATGGTGATGAAACTTTCATTGAGAAATATGTCAGATTAATTTTTGAGTAATATTGTTCCTTCCTAAATTGGATCAAATTCTTAAAAGGATCATTGAACTAATGCATGATGAACTTGATAGGTGTTGCTAATTCTTGTCTTATAGTAGAACTTTTTCTTGTGGTTATGTAACCCTCTTGTAATAATATGCAACTTAGCCTCTTGGCGACAAACTAATAACCCTATGTGAAAGCATAGTGTTCAAAGAGAGGTTATGGTTTCGAGTTAGTTCGATTGTTTATCAAGAAGCATACTCTCTTGTGTTATGTATATGATTATGTCTTGTGAAATCTAGGGTTGGTATTGGTTATCTTTAAGTAGGCAAGGTTAAGCCGAAATTTTGAGTGTCATTATATTAAAGGTTCAATTAACGATCAAAGTATTATTAAAAGATAAGATTAATCCTAAGAGTCAAATTAGTATAATAAATTCGGGAATCATTGTAGATGGGTGAGATCAAGTTAAAAATCTCTCCTAACCATTAGTGTAGATGGAGATTCTTGAAGCTTCTTACACTTGTGATGGTTGAGCCTCTTATCATTCTTACATAATAACTATGAATCAAAACAAAATTGATCTTGGTGATGATTAGTGAGAAGAAAAGAAAATTTTTATGATATGATTTAAACTATGAAGTTGGAGGTGATTTAAAGAGAGAATAATGATAAATTAAGTAGTGATAGAATCATGAATGTCCTTATAAATATTGCTCGGGATCAAAAGTCTAAATACTTAAGTTCATGACTTACTCATGATCTAATTTAGATGAAGAAATAAAAGGAAAAGTTGAGAACTTGATTAGTTCAAAGCATTTTTGAAATAGTAATACAAAACTGTTAAAAGTCTGTCCGGAAATCTGAAACCTGAAACTTGGAGTTTCTTTTATAAGGATATTTAAAAGGAAACAGGTCATGTGATATACCGTTGGAAAGCAAATCAAGTCTACTTTCCAACGGCTCTTATGGTGTCCTAATCAAAAGTCTGTGCTGGGAATTATCACTGAAACATGACAACTAGTCGAAAGTACCAAGTTGCAAAATTTTGGATGTCTAAAAGATTTTCTGTTTATTAGGACTGATCATGCGAATTAAGCTGGTCATGTAGTATACCGTTAGAAAGATCAGCAAGTCTAAATTTTAATGGAAGCCCTTGTGTCTCTTTCTAATATAAAAAAAATAAGAGTTACGGTAGAAACATCTTCGAGTGTCAGGGAGGTAAGATCCGATGAAACATATTTAGGTGGGATCTATGTGAAAGTTATTGAATTTATATGCAGGCATGTTGTGCTGAGTATAGCACTAAACACATTTCTTTCAGTAGCACATGTTATGAGCACGGGTACGTCATACCTATTTTATCGACCCTTTATTATAAGGCCTCTTGAACGGTATTGCAGGTACACTCAGTTTGTTGGCAATTATCCTCAGACTCAAATTTGCTTTAGCTTTACTAGAAATAGGAAATTATTGTGTTATGGACTCCAAAACATATATTTCACCCTAACACATAATCCCTTCGGTGGCCTAGTAAACTGGATTATGAATAGAGTATTTATTGACATATAGCCAGTGAAAATTTCTGAAACGCCGAAAGTTATTGGTGAAGATGATAGTCTTATCAATTTTAATTGATAAGTAGACAAGTTAACGGTTAGCATTGAATTATAATTGGAATAAACTAATAGATAAGTGAACATGGATACTAAGTGAAGGGAAAGATTTTCTTGTTGTAATATCAAATTGGGAAATCAGAGTGATAGGATTGGCAGTATCAAGATCAGCACTGACGGGAATCCAAACGGTTTCAACTCAATCCTTGAATAAGTGAGACTAGCTGTTATAGATATTTTAACTCTTAATTTCGACCACAGTATGTTCATCGTGTCGAAGGAATTTAAGTAATAACGGATTGTTATGCCTTATTAAATGGTATGTTAAATCGAGAAAGTGGTTTTTCAATTTACAAGCATGTATGAGACTTGCTTTCTTTCCTATAGTCACAACTTACCCATCTAGCCAGAATCTTTGAGCAAGTAATACTTTTGCATACAGATAGTGTTTGTCCCATAATGTAACTAAACTTAAGACATACTTGGAATGAATACTTCAATCATATGTATTACATTTTATCAACTCTTATTGAGTCCCCTTTCTTTTACTGATTGCAATCTCTTGCGACATGCCGTGGGTTAAACAGAAATTGTGATGTTTCAAATTATTCTAGTTAAAGGGGATAAACCGATTATCTGAGATGATGATCAAATTAAGTGGGCGTAATAATGGATGTTTAGAAATCCCGTAAAAGAAGATTTGAAAGTGGGAAATATGGATATTCGACATATATACATATGTTCCTACCTATAGTCGTCATGTATATGTAAAACCCTGTGAACATGGTCGTTCTTCTATTCAAATCTATTTTAGAGCATCACATAGAAAGTACCCATATTATATATATGCACTTATACAATGTTACAAGAATAAAAGGGATAGCTTCACCATCTTATGGTCTAAAGAGTGTCTATTGCGGTAAATTGGTTCTTACACTAAACGGGGATAGTTTTGCGAGCATTAGACACTGAACCAATATTTAATTCATGTTCACCATGAAAAGGATAGTAAGGCAGGCTTAGAACTGAATACAATCTTGTGTAATAAGTATCGCATGTAATATAAGAATATGGTGTACAAGGGCATTGGCATGTACATTACTGAATAGGAATCACTATGATTGATATGAATATGATGGGTGTATATCACTTGATTTATGTACATAATATACATGGGTGGCATGTCCTGATTAAGCAATTTGCGTGAATATGCCTATAAGAATACAATCTAACAGATAAACATTAAGTGAGAGTATGATTGCTTTTATATAAGAAATGACGTTTATGATGTATGAATCTTATGAAATTGGATGCGCTGATATTGTGCTGTTATATATATACACATTGTGTTACGGAGGAAGGGACCCGTATTGCACGGGCAGAGTGCGAAAACGGTGCTATATTACATACATCTAGAGGAAAGGACCCGTATGGCACGGGCGGAGTGCGAAGACGGTGCTATATATATCATATTGGGAGGAAGGGACCCGTATTGCACGGGCGGAGTGCGAAGACGGTGCTATGATAGACATGTAATTGCATCCTTACAAATGATTGAGAAAAATGGTTATATGTGATACAAATGTGTGTGTGTGTGTGTATATGACACTAGGGGTATGTTGGATGTATTATCGTATATGATAATGGAAACATCAGAATACAAATTTAGCTGATTGAAATGAATACCATATATTGTGTGAAAGTGTACATGTGAATTCACGCATTACTGAAGTATGATGCGATATCGTACTATGAGAAACATGATATGATTACATGTTATACAAGTGTGGCTTGTAATATATGTGTTATCTGAATGCATAACTAGGTTTATGGCATAACTACAGTGGTTGGTGCTTTATAGCGGGAAATACAAGACACGTGAGTAATACACACTATGTACACATAAGACGAGAAAGTTTGTTTATGTAACTCATAGCCTTTATCACGGAAAGATAAAAATCCAAGAAAGAAATTTAGGAGTACGATCATAAGAGTCTGATCGTCCTCAGAAATTTTAGAGACTGGGGTCTTGATTATTAAATTATGGGATATCTCTGATTCTTTGTCTTCTTACTGTTTCAGATTTTTCTTATTGCGCGAATATTTATACTCTCATTGAGATATTATCATTTCTTGATTAATCCCTACCTTACTCACTGAGCTGTCGAGCTCACCCTCCCACAGACTGGTATATTGCAGGTTGCTTGAAGGCAGAGATCAGGGTTATGCTGCGCAGGGTTCGTTCTGAATTAATCCAATCCTAGTATTTTGGAACATTTGTGTTTGTAGATGATACATGTGGGTCATGAGATAGATGATTAATCTTGTGTGTGTGTGTGTGTGTGTGTCTATATATATATATATATATATATGGAGAACCGTTGTAGTAGTTTCATTTCAAGTTGACATTTGAGATATCTTTTATTGGGTTGTGATAACAAGAAGTGTATTATCAATATGATGACCATGAGAATTTGAAATTTATCATTCTGAAATTTTATGGATGTCGAGAGAGAAACTCTAGAACTTATGTTATTATGTTTCTCCATAAGTAGGCGATGTCAAGCCGAGATACCTTTATGATTGTGTGGATGATTTTGAATTCAGTTATATGGTTGGTGTAACGCCCCGATTCCACGGATACGGGGACGTCACTGCGACGTATATGCGTAGGTCCGAAAATGCACCCACACATATACGCTAAGCAAAGGTACAACAAGAAATGATCAGAGTGCAACACAAAGCGTGGTATACACACATATATGCCAACATAAAGGTACAATACAAAGTCATCACAGTATATGATAAACATTACATTTTACATGTATCAGTTATCACAACCAAGTCCCAAAAGTAAGATGTACAGCAAAAGTACAAAAGAGCTCACGAGTAGGATGGAGATCCCGTGAGTCAAAAGAGGTCAGGCACAAGGAACTGGAGCTGGGTTGCCTGCCCGCTAAGGATGGCTCGATCTACGATGGACAACTCCACTTCGATCCAGCTTCGGAATCTGAATGTGCAAATCCAAGGGGTCAAGACATATAACAATAAATGAACTACTGCCAAGTGGCTAAGAGACATGAATAGTGTCAGAACGCAAGAATAGTATATAAGAGCAGATATAACAGAATCATAGAACAGGAAATACGGGTAAAACTGATTATAAGTAAAAGTGATTATATACGCTTAAGTCACTGTCCCATGAGACTAGTACATCGAAGGAATAATCCAAACAAGGAAACCCTCATCTATATACCTCTATCTCATGCCACAGTAATCCAAGCATATAGAATCGAAGTTGCAAATCATGTGATAATCATAACGAGAAAGACATAAGCCAATAACCGGAATCATCACTGGAATCACGGCAAGTAGAACGGGAGTCATAACATAACAGGTACACATAACAGTAACTATATCGGGAATCATAACTGACATCAATTATTATTATTACTCGTCTAACCCATATATCTAGGTATGTGTCTCGGTATCGATCCCAACTCACATACATCCATATATAAGAAAGTCGAGGGTCGTTATCGGAAGTAGATGGAGAACTGATATCACTTCTTATAGTAGTTTCCATACACCTGGAACCGGTTTGGAGGCCCAAAGTCCCCCTAACAGTCATATAGTGTGGGCCCAAAGTCCCACTAACAGTAATCTCCATATTCCGCCCACCTACTATAAGCAAAGTATCATTCCGGCATCCATCACTTCCACCCATACCCCACACAAGTTGTAGCTTATTAAGGATTATCAGTTTACGGGAAAATGAACATAACAGTAATAGCCCTACAGATTCAAGAGGTGGCCCCCATGGATTCAAGAGGTGGCCCCCACCGTGTGGTGTGGCACTTTGTTCCATGTGGCACTTTGTTCTGAGGGAGTGGATTCTAGAGGTGGCCCCCACCGAGTATGGTGTGGCACTTAGTTCCATAAAACAAGGCAGGGTTCCCGTAAACAAGATAATCATGAAGTCAGGTGTATCATGCTTGGTTTAGGAGATAGCGTGACAAAGTGGTGATATATAACAAACAATAAAACGTAACAATAAATATATAAATGGCCGGGTCAACCATGACATAACAATAGGGTCTAACAAGGTGGTGGCATGTCAGTGGGTCAAGTGATTACATATTAGGTGTCGTGTGATATACATGTGTTAAAAGGAAAATAGATAATTGACAAAGCTGTGATAAGGTAAGACAAGTGGAACATAGATGCATCCTAGGGTTCAACGACCTCGGAGGGTCTGCCACGCATGCTATAGAATAAGGAAACAATAATAACACGGCAAGGTACAAGTACAAGAATGGAACAAGCAATTGCATGACAAGATGAGGTGACTAGAGGTAATGTACTACAAGTAATAGGTTATTAAGTACAAGGTACATTCACATGAACCAAGTGTAAGATCCATCATGTAACATGTCAAGCGGTACAAATATGAAGCATAAACAAGACTAACATACCATACATGTGCCAGGGTAATATCGAAATTAGAAATGGAAAGAGTCAGAAATTCTGGCCCAGAATCAGACTGTCGGTCGACCTCCGGTCGACTGCCGGTCGACTGGGGACATAACTAACGGTCGACTCCCGGTCGACTGCCGGTCGACCGGTCAGATGCCGTGAGCTCCAGGTTTTGGCCGGTCGACTGCCGGTCGACTGGTCCACACCTAATTCCTAAGTCGGTCGAGTCATCGGTCGACTGCCGGTCGACCGCCAGCTCAAAACTGTGCACGTTGTGCACATCGGTCGAGTGATCGGTCGACTGTCGGTCGACCGATCCTCGGAAATCTGCTGTTGTTAAGTTAAAAATCAGATTTTTATGGGGTTGTCTCTAATAGTCTAAAGATGGGATTTTTATGACATTAGGGGGCCTGATCTACCAACACAAGTACACAAGGGATGGACTAGCCTTGGTGAGTAGAGATATTTACATGGAAAGGTTGGATCTTTTGTTTGATAACCTAAAAATGGGATTTTTATGGTGCAAGTGTTCAAGAATTCACATCACAAGAAAATAGAGAGCTATCTAGGTCTTGGTGAGTAAGGTACTCACCTGGATAGGTTGGATTGGGGCTTGATCCAAGATGAAGAAGATGATGGCTTCAATCCATGAATTGTTGTTGAAGCTAGGGTTGAAGGAGTAGATCTTGGTGTTGCCTTGGGGTTGGTGGTTGGAGATGAAGCCCTTGATGGGTTCTTGAAGTCTTGAGATGGATCCTTGAAGCTAGGGTTTTGGTGGAGGAGATGAGAGGATTTTGTGAGAGAGTTCTTCTCTTGATGAAGTGGAGGAAGAAAAGAGAAATTAGCAATTAGGAAAGTATAAATATGATGGGGATTTTGTGAAGGAGATGGAAATAGGATAAATGCAAGGGGGCTTTGTGTGAAAGGGGAGGGGTGAGGTGTCCCTAGGGTGGCCACTTGGCCGGCTATGGGAAGGAGAGAGAATGAGTGGGGTTAGGTGAAGGGTGAGTGAGAAATGAGGTGGCAATTTAGGTGGAAATAGGAATTGCAAAAATTGGAAAAAAGCCCGAAATTCAAGTATCTCGGAATGATCTGGAAATTTATCAAAAATCAAGAATAATATATAAAGACCAATAGTGAAATCTGTTCGAAGAAATACTTTATAGTTTTAAAATTAAAAATCCCGGAATCAGTGATTTACCGACTCCGAAAGAATTTCCATAAAATCATAAAATTCTCAGAAAAAGAATATAGACAGAAAATATGATTCCAAGAAATAAAGTCTAAAGAACCATCATGAAATTCTAAACTGTTTGAGAACTAAAAATTCGGGAATCGGTCAGCGGTACTGGCCGACACCGGTTTTGAAGAAATTCAATTTAATTCCAGAAAAATCCAGAAAATCACAGAAAATCTAATATATTGAAAAACAATATTTAAAATTGAAATCGGTCAATTCTACACGTCAGAAATACCAAGTCGAAGAATATGCTATGATCGGGCCCTCGGCTCAGACTAGGGCTGAATCCGAATCCACGAATCCAAATCCAATATAAACTAATCGTGTAAGGAATTCATGATACAGAATAAATACAGGAAACAAATTGAAAAAAATACGATCGAAAATCTGAATACGTAACTAAGTACGTATTCCAGGAACGGGTATTACAATCTACCCACCTTACAAAAAATTGCGTCCTCGCAATTTCGTTAAGGAGGCAAATTGAATACAAGGAGGACGAAGGCACGAATAAAGGCATCATAAAACTAAAACAGGGGATAAGATAAACACAGGAAGAACTAGGATGATCAAGGAAAGAATGACAAGGAAAAATACTTAGAATGAAAATCAACTCAAATACAAGAAATGGGGTAGTGGTTACCAAGAAATCCTAAGGCTCCTGATCTGGATACTGATCTTCCCACTCTGCTGCAACACCTGAAGCCTCTGCTGCCATGACGTGAACTTGGCCTCTACCCTGATCTGCTCTAGGCCTCATCCCTCTCTGCTGACGATCATACCGTTGGGGTGGAAATGGAGCTCTCCGGTCAACGGGCTCTGGGTTTCTCCTCAATGGCGGTGCTGGAAGTGCTGGGGCCGGATGCGCTGGAGCTGGAAGAGCTGGTCTGACTGGTGCCGTATGCTCAAACTTCCTGTACCGGCAATCCCTTAGTGCATGACCTCTTGCCCCACATGCCAAACATAATCCATTGGCCACTCGACAATCCCTCTGTAATGTCCGGGCCTGTGGCAGAAATTGCATGTGATCTGAGGAAGAGGGGTCTGGAATGGTCTCTTCATCATCAGGCCCTGGGTTGCCCCATCTGCATCCTCCTCATCCATCAACTCAAGAGGCCTCTTCTTGGCTTGGCTCTTCATCTGATTCTCCTTCTTCTTCTCCAGTCCACGCTCTACTTCTCGAGCTATGGTAAGAACCTCAGAATATGTCTTCAGCTGCTGGGGCATCAAGAGGACCTGTATATCCATCTGTAGGCCCTGCTGAAACCTGCCTGCCCGCTTCTCCTCATCCGTCACCATGTACGGGGCAAAGCGGCTCAACCTGAGAAACTCCGCGGCATACTCATCCACGGACTTACTCCCCTGCCGAAGCCTGATGAATTGCTCTTCCATGTCCTTCTGAGCTAGACAGGGAAGAATCTGCTGTAAAAACTCTTGGAGAAGGTGTCCCAATGGACAGGCTTCTCCAATCTGGCCTCCTCTGCTAGCCACCAAGTCCTGGCTATATCTTTTAACTGGATCTTGGCAACTTCCACTTGGTTTTCCTCTGGGACACGGGCTGCATTCAACAAGTCCGATGTGTCCGTCAGCCATTGCTCGGCCTCCAAGGGTTTCTCTCCACCCGTGAATATGGCTGGCTGCAGCCTCCTGAAGTCTGATATGTTCCCCGACCTCTGTCCTTAGGTGCTGCTATCTCTTGCCGGAGAAGCTCGGTCTGCTGCTGCTGGTTCTCCATCATCATCTGGATAATCCTCAGTAGATCCACATTCTCTCCCGCTGCTCCATTCGATGCTGATCTGGAGTTGCTGCGACCCGATCTCCTCTCCATCGATACGAGGTATGGATAGACCGGAAGGAGCTGGAACATGGAATGGAAGGACTTCAGGATATGAAGGAAAGAATCAAGAAGGACTAGATAATCAAGAAGGACTAGATGACTTTGTACGTTGTAGTTGGCATTAGCAAATTACAGGAATTTGCAGCTTGTCTGTACTATAGGGGTAAGAGCCTAAGCTCTGATACCAACCTGTAACGCCCCGATTCCACGGATACGGGGACGTCACTGCGACGTATATGCGTAGGTCCGAAAATGCACCCACACATATACGCTAAGCAAAGGTACAACAAGAAATGATCAGAGTGCAACACAAAGCGTGGTATACACACATATATGCCAACATAAAGGTACAATACAAAGTCATCACAGTATATGATAAACATTACATTTTACATGTATCAGTTATCACAACCAAGTCCCAAAAGTAAGATGTACAGCAAAAGTACAAAAGAGCTCACGAGTAGGATGGAGATCCCGTGAGTCAAAAGAGGTCAGGCACAAGGAACTGGAGCTGGGTTGCCTGCCCGCTAAGGATGGCTCGATCTACGATGGACAGCTCCACTTCGATCCAGCTTCGGAATCTGAATGTGCAAATCCAAGGGGTCAAGACATATAACAATAAATGAACTACTGCCAAGTGGCTAAGAGACATGAATAGTGTCAGAACGCAAGAATAGTATATAAGAGCAGATATAACAGAATCATAGAACAGGAAATACGGGTAAAACTGATTATAAGTAAAAGTGATTATATACGCTTAAGTCACTGTCCCATGAGACTAGTACATCGAAGGAATAATCCAAACAAGGAAACCCTCATCTATATACCTCTATCTCATGCCACAGTAATCCAAGCATATAGAATCGAAGTTGCAAATCATGTGATAATCATAACGAGAAAGACATAAGCCAATAACCGGAATCATCACTGGAATCACGGCAAGTAGAACGGGAGTCATAACATAACAGGTACACATAACAGTAACTATATCGGGAATCATAACTGACATCAATTATTATTATTACTCGTCTAACCCATATATCTAGGTATGTGTCTCGGTATCGATCCCAACTCACATACATCCATATATAAGAAAGTCGAGGGTCGTTATCGGAAGTAGATGGAGAACTGATATCACTTCTTATAGTAGTTTCCATACACCTGGAACCGGTTTGGAGGCCCAAAGTCCCCCTAACAGTCATATAGTGTGGGCCCAAAGTCCCACTAACAGTAATCTCCATATTCCGCCCACCTACTATAAGCAAAGTATCATTCCGGCATCCATCACTTCCACCCATACCCCACACAAGTTGTAGCTTATTAAGGATTATCAGTTTACGGGAAAATGAACATAACAGTAATAGCCCTACAGATTCAAGAGGTGGCCCCCATGGATTCAAGAGGTGGCCCCCACCGTGTGGTGTGGCACTTTGTTCCATGTGGCACTTTGTTCTGAGGGAGTGGATTCTAGAGGTGGCCCCCACCGAGTATGGTGTGGCACTTAGTTCCATAAAACAAGGCAGGGTTCCCGTAAACAAGATAATCATGAAGTCAGGTGTATCATGCTTGGTTTAGGAGATAGCGTGACAAAGTGGTGATATATAACAAACAATAAAACGTAACAATAAATATATAAATGGCCGGGTCAACCATGACATAACAATAGGGTCTAACAAGGTGGTGGCATGTCAGTGGGTCAAGTGATTACATATTAGGTGTCGTGTGATATACATGTGTTAAAAGGAAAATAGATAATTGACAAAGCTGTGATAAGGTAAGACAAGTGGAACATAGATGCATCCTAGGGTTCAACGACCTCGGAGGGTCTGCCACGCATGCTATAGAATAAGGAAACAATAATAACACGGCAAGGTACAAGTACAAGAATGGAACAAGCAATTGCATGACAAGATGAGGTGACTAGAGGTAATGTACTACAAGTAATAGGTTATTAAGTACAAGGTACATTCACATGAACCAAGTGTAAGATCCATCATGTAACATGTCAAGCGGTACAAATATGAAGCATAAACAAGACTAACATACCATACATGTGCCAGGGTAATATCGAAATTAGAAATGGAAAGAGTCAGAAATTCTGGCCCAGAATCAGACTGTCGGTCGACCTCCGGTCGACTGCCGGTCGACTGGGGACATAACTAACGGTCGACTCCCGGTCGACTGCCGGTCGACCGGTCAGATGCCGTGAGCTCCAGGTTTTGGCCGGTCGACTGCCGGTCGACTGGTCCACACCTAATTCCTAAGTCGGTCGAGTCATCGGTCGACTGCCGGTCGACCGCCAGCTCAAAACTGTGCACGTTGTGCACATCGGTCGAGTGATCGGTCGACTGTCGGTCGACCGATCCTCGGAAATCTGCTGTTGTTAAGTTAAAAATCAGATTTTTATGGGGTTGTCTCTAATAGTCTAAAGATGGGATTTTTATGACATTAGGGGGCCTGATCTACCAACACAAGTATACAAGGGATGGACTAGCCTTGGTGAGTAGAGATATTTACATGGAAAGGTTGGATCTTTTGTTTGATAACCTAAAAATGGGATTTTTATGGTGCAAGTGTTCAAGAATTCACATCACAAGAAAATAGAGAGCTATCTAGGTCTTGGTGAGTAAGGTACTCACCTGGATAGGTTGGATTGGGGCTTGATCCAAGATGAAGAAGATGATGGCTTCAATCCATGAATTGTTGTTGAAGCTAGGGTTGAAGGAGTAGATCTTGGTGTTGCCTTGGGGTTGGTGGTTGGAGATGAAGCCCTTGATGGGTTCTTGAAGTCTTGAGATGGATCCTTGAAGCTAGGGTTTTGGTGGAGGAGATGAGAGGATTTTGTGAGAGAGTTCTTCTCTTGATGAAGTGGAGGAAGAAAAGAGAAATTAGCAATTAGGAAAGTATAAATATGATGGGGATTTTGTGAAGGAGATGGAAATAGGATAAATGCAAGGGGGCTTTGTGTGAAAGGGGAGGGGTGAGGTGTCCCTAGGGTGGCCACTTGGCCGGCTATGGGAAGGAGAGAGAATGAGTGGGGTTAGGTGAAGGGTGAGTGGGAAATGAGGTGGCAATTTAGGTGGAAATAGGAATTGCAAAAATTGGAAAAAAGCCCGAAATTCAAGTATCTCAGAATGATCTGGAAATTTTACCAAAAATCAAGAATAATATAAAGACCAATAGTGAAATCTGTTCGAAGAAATACTTTATAGTTTTAAAATTAAAAATCCCGGAATCAGTGATTTACCGACTCCGAAAGAATTTCCATAAAATCATAAAATTCTCAGAAAAAGAATATAGACAGAAAATATGATTCCAAGAAATAAAGTCTAAAGAACCATCATGAAATTCTAAACTGTTTGAGAACTAAAAATTCGAGAATCGGTCAGCGGTACTGGCCGACACCGGTTTTGAAGAAATTCAATTTAATTCCAGAAAAATCCAGAAAATCACAGAAAATCTAATATATTGAAAAACAATATTTAAAATTGAAATCGGTTTAAATCGGTCAATTCTACCCGTCAGAAATACCAAGTCGAAGAATATGCTATGATCGGGCCCTCGGCTCAGACTAGGGCTGAATCCGAGTCCACGAATCCAAATCGAATATAAACTAATCGTGTAAGGAATTCATGATACAGAATAAATACAGGAAACAAATCGAAAAAAATACGATCGAAAATCTGAATACGTAACTAAGTACGTATTCCAGGAACGGGGTATTACAGTTGGATTGAGAATAAGTAGGCTGATGTTAGCCGAAAGTATCATATTTGTACTAGATATCATATCCGACCAGTAATTACAAAGGAGGTACTGCTGAAATTTTTAAGAAATTAGAAATGATTTTAATAATTGGTCGGTGTAAGTAGATGTGATGTAAATTGAAGATATTAGAAACTGGGACCGTTACAGTTGGTATCAGAGCGCAGGATATGGAATGAGGATAGATTTAGAATAATTATGATAGAAAGAGGATTGGATTGGTATGATTGATATGTTTGGTTGTGTTATGCATGTAAGTGAAAATGTTGTTTTATATGGTTGGTTTAAGAGGGGTAGGAGTTATTACGTGAATGGCTAATCTCGAACACGGGATATTTGATCACTGCCTTATGTTTGGATTATGGTACCCACATGCCATAATTTAAATGTGCTCTTTGGTGGTGTGGGCCCTCAGTGTGAGCTGCCAGTGGTATGGGACACTGGAGTAAGGGAATGATTAAAATATCAGGTGAGTCAAGATTAATTTGGATCGTAAGGACGCAGTATAGAATTGATCAAGAAATAATGAATCTTGAGGAGAATGATTGAGAAAAAAATATTGCATAAAAGAAAGATTTTGTGATATGCAGGAGAAATGTGAAGATTTTATACTTATTTCAGGTAGCAACAAGTTTTGAGGACGAAACTTTTGTAAGGGGGGTAGAATGTAACACCCCGAATTATTAAACCATGATTTAATAAAATAAATATCGAGTTATTATGTTAATTGAGTGTATAATAAATTTCAATTTAATTTTGGGAAGGTCAAGTGGTATGTATGAATATACCTATACCATAATTATTATGTAACCAGTACTTTAATGTGAGGATATACTAGTATTATACTTAAAATACATGTATTTACCAAGAAAATACATCCATGGCAATTTTATATATTATATTTTTTTAGTGGAGGGAGTAGGTATGCATGAGAGGAGAGATCAAGGGCCTAAATCTTCTTGATTTGGGGGAGTGGACACTTGGATGATGAGGTGGCAAATTTCCTTAATAACTCTCTCTCTTCTCCTCTCTCTCTCAGGGCAGGCCACGGCCTGAGGGCCGTGGGCGCGGCCAGGAGCGGCCAGGGCCGGGGCCGGGGCTGGGGCCAGGCGCGGCCAGAGCCGCGGCGACACCGGCGGCTGGCCAGGTGGCGGCCGGCTAGGCGGAGGGTCAGGTTCGGATGTTGGTGAGTGGGTTTCCCCTCTTCTTATTTCTCAAATTTCATCTTTTGAAAACCCTAAATCTTGATTTCTTGATTTGAGTAGAATTTTTCCCTTGAACTATTCATGCAAATATTCTTTGAAATTTCATGACTTTTAAAGTATGTGGTGGTCTAAATTTGTTGTGGGGATTATTGAATTAATCCAATTGTATATAAATGATGGGTAAGGAGGTTGCATGTTAGGGTATATCATGTGATGATGGAGTCTCTAAATTTTCAGATTTGGTTTAGATCTCAAACCTTAAAATATCAACCTCACATTTTACCTTGATGGTGATGAAACTTTCATTGAGAAATATGTGAGATTAATTTTTTAGTAATATTGTTCCTTTCTAAATTGGATCAAATTCTTAAAAGGATCATTGTACTAATGCATGATGAATTGATAGGTGTTGCTAATTCTTGTCTTATAGTAGAACTTTTTCTTGTGGTTATGTAACCCTCTTGTAATAATATGCAACTTAGCCTCTTGGCTATAAACTAATAACCCTATGTGAAAGCATAGTGTTCAAAGAGAGGTTATGGTTTCGAGTTAGTCCGATTGTTTATCAAGAAGCATACTCTCTTGTGTTATGTATATGATTATGTCTTGTGAAATTTAGGGTTGGTATTGGTTATCTTTAAGTAGGCAAGGTTAAGCCAAAATTTTGAGTGTCATTATATTAAAGGTTCAATTAACGATCAAAGTATTATTAGAAGATAAGATTAATCCTAAGAGTCAAATAGTATAATAATTTGGGGATCGTTGTAGATGGGTGAGATCAAGTTAAAAATCTCTCCTAACCATTAGTGTAGATGGAGATTCTTGAAACTTCTTACACTTGTGATGGTTGAGCCTCTTGTCATTCTTACATAATAACTATGAAATCAAAACAAAATTGATCTTGGTGATGATTAGTGAGAAGAAAGAAAATTTTTATGATATGATTTAAACTATGAAGTTGGAGGTGGTTTAAAGAGAGAATAATGATAAATTAAGTAGTGATAGAATCATGAATGTCCTTATAAATATTGCTCGGGATCAAAAGTCTAAATACTTAAGTTCATGACTTACTCATGATCTAATTTAGATGAAGAAATAAAAGAAAAAGTTGAGAACTTGATTAGTTCAAAGCATTTTTGAAATAGTAATACAAAACTGTTAAAAGTCTGTCCGGAAATCTGAAACCTGAAACTTGGAGTTTCTTTTATAAGGATATTTAAAAGGAAACAAGTCATGTGATATACCGTTGGAAAGAAAATCAAGTCTACTTTCCAACGGCTCTTACGGTGTTCTAATCAAAGGTTTGTGCTGGGAATTATCACTGAAACATGACAACTAGTCGAAAGTACCAAGTTGCAGAATTTTGGATGTCTAAAAGATTTTCTGTTTATTAGGACTGATCATGCGAATTAAGCTGGTCATGTAATATACCGTTAGAAAGATCAGCAAGTCTAAATTTTAATGGAAGCCCCTGTGTCTCTTTCTAATATAAGAAAAAATAGGTTACGGTAGAAACATCTTCGAGTGCCAGGGAGGTCAGATCCCGATGAAACATATTTAGGTGGGATCTAAGTGAAAGTTATTGAATTTATGTGCAGGCATGTTGTGCTGAGTATAGCACTAAACACATTTCTTTCAGTAGCACATGTTATGAGCACGGGTACGTCATACCTATTTTATCGACCCTTTATTATAAGGCCACTTGAACGGTATTGCAGGTACACTCGATTTGTTGGCAATTATCCTTAGACTCAAATTTGCTTTAGCTTACTAGAAATAGGAAATTATTGTGTTATGAACTCCAAAACATATATTTCACCCTAACACATAATCCCTTCGGTGGCCTAGTAAACTGGATTATGAATAGAGTATTTATTGGCATATAGCCAGTGGAAATTTCTGAAACGCCGAAAGTTATTGGTGAAGATGATAGTCCTATCAATTTTAATTGATAAGTAGACAAGTTAACGGTTAGCATTGAATATAATTGCAATAAACTAATAGATAAGTGAACATGGATACTAAGTGAAGGGAAAGATTTTCTTGTTGTAATATCAAATTGGGAAATCAGAGTGATAGGATTGGCAGTATCAAGATCAGTACTGACGGGAATCCAAACGGTTTCAACTCAATCCTTGAATAAGTGAGACTAGCTGTTAGATATTTTAAATCTTAATTTCGACCATAGTATGTTCATCGTGTCGAAGGAACTTAAGTAATAACGGATTGTTATGCCTTATTAAATGGTATGTTAAATCGAGAAAGTGGTTTTTCAATTTACAAGCATGTATGAGACTTGCTTTCTTTCTATAGTCACAACTTACATATCTAGCCAGAATCTTTGAGCAAGTAATACTTTTGCATACAGATAGTGTTTGTCCCATAATGTAACTAACTTAAGACATACTTGGAATGAATACTTCAATGATATGTATTACATTTTATCAACTCTTATTGAGTCCCCTTTCTTTTACTGATTGCAATCTCTTTAGACATGCCGTGGGTTAAACAGAAATTGTAATGTTTCAAATTATTCTAGTTAAAGGGGATAAACCGATTATCTGAGATGATGATCAAATTAAGTGGGCGTAATAATGGATGTTTAGAAATCCCGTAAAAGAAGATTTTGAAAGTGGGAAATATGGATATTCGACATATATACATATGTTCCTACCTATGGTCGTCATGTATATGTAAAACCCTGTGAACATGGTCGTTCTTCTATTCAAATCTATTTTAGAGCATCACATAGAAAGTACCCATATTATATATATGCACTTATACAATGTTACAAGAATAAAAGGGATAGCTTCACCATCTTATGGTCTAAAGAGTGTCTATTGCGGTAAATTGGTTCTTACACTAAACGGGGATAGTTTTGCGAGTATTAGATACTGAACCAATATTTAATTCATGTTCACCATGAAAAGGATAGTAAGGCAGGTTTAGAACTGAACACAATCTTGTGTAATAAGTGTCGCATGTAATATAAAATTTTGGAATATGGTGTACAAGGGCATTGGCATGTACATTACTGAATAGGAATCATTATGATTGATATGAATATGATGGGTGTATATTACTTGATTTATGTACATAATATACATGGGTGGCATGTCCTAATTAAGCAATTTGCATGAATATGCCTATAAGAATACAATCTAACAGATAAATATTAAGTGAGAGTATGATTGCTTTTATATAAGAAATGACGTGTATGATGTATGAATCTTATGAAATTGGATGCGTTGATATTGTGCTGTTATATATATATACACATTGTGTTACGGAGGAAGGGACCCGTATTGCATGGGCGGAGTGTGAAGACGGTGCTATATTACATACATCTGGAGGAAGGGACCCGTATGGCACGGGCGGAGTGCGAAGACGGTGCTATATATATCATATTGGGAGGAAGGGACCCGTATTGCACAGGCGGAGTGCGAAGACGGTGCTATGATATACATGTAATTGCATCCTTACAAATGATTGAGAATAAATGGTTATATGTGATACAAATGTGTGTGTGTATATGACACTAGGGGTATGTTGGATGTGTTATCGTATATGATAATGGAAACATCAGAATACAAATTTAGCTGATTGAAATGAATACCATATATTGTGTGAAAGTGTACATGTGAATTCACGCATTACTGAAGTATGATGCGATATGGTACTATGAGAAACATGATATGATTACATGTTATACAAGTGTGGCTTGTAATATATGTGTTATCTGAATGCATAACTAGGTTTATGGCATAAATATAGTGGTTGGTGCTTTATAGCGGGAAATATAAGACACGTGAGTAATACACACTATGTACACATAAGACGAGAAAGTTTGTTTATGTAACTCATAGCCTTTATCACGGAAAGATAAAAATCTAAGAAAGAAATTGGGGAGTACGATCATAAGAGTCTGATCGTCCTCTGTAACGCCCCGATTCCACGGATGCGGGGACGTCACTGCAACGTATATACGTGGGTCAGATTTGCCCCCACACATATACGCTAAGCATAAAAGTACAACAAGAAATCAGAGTACACACGAAGCGTGGTATTCATACATATGCCAACACAAGAAATACACATACAAAGTTATCACAGGATATTATAAAGTATTACACATTACATGTGTATTACATCATAACCAAGTCCAAAAGAGAAATACACAAGATATACACAAAAGCTCACGAGTAGGATGGAGATCCCGTGAGTCAAAAGAGGAGCCCGGCACGAAGGAAGAAGAGTTAGCCTGCTCACTAGCGGAAGCTCAATCTACAGTGGATGGCTCCACTACGATCCAAGCTTCGAAATCTGAATATGCAAATCCAAAGGTCAAGACATATAATAGTAAACAACTATAGCCAAGTGGCTAAGAGACATGAATAAGGGTTAGAACACAAGTGTAGTATATGAAGACACGTATGGTATAATCATCATGGTACAGGAAATCCAAGTAAAACTGTTTGTGTGCAAAAGTGATTGTATACGCTTAGGTCACGGTCCCATGAGACTAGTACATCGAAGGAATAATCCAAACAAGGAAACCCTCATATATATACCTTTTGTCTCATGCCACCGAATATCCAAGCGTATATAATCAGAGTTGCAATTCGTATGATAGTAACAGGAATACAGAACAATAATGATCAGGGGTCCATAACACGTGTAACGGGAGTCATAACAGTAAAATATAACAGGAATCATCGCAGGTACACATAACAGAAACGATAACAGGAAACATAACTGACATCTATTGTTATTATTACTCGTCTGACTCATATATCTCGGCATGTGTCCAGGTGTGCACCCCAACACACATACATCCATATATAAGCGAGTCGAGGGTTGTTAACGGAAGCAGATGGAGAACTGACAGAGCTTCTTATAGTGGTTCACATACACCGGGGACCAATTAGTTGGTCCAACGGTTCCCACCACCTGGGACCGGTTTGGAGGCCCAAAGTCCCCCTATATGTACTCATGTGGGCCCTAAGTCCCACTATAGTCGTCCGCCATATATATATATATATATCATATCCATCACTATAAGCAAGATATCATTCCGGCATCCATCACTTCCTCCCATACCCATACAAGTTGTCCTTTTATGATTTATTAACATAATTATCAGATTAAGGGAATGAGCAATATCGTAACAGTAATACATAACAGTGATCAGGTACTACATTCCCTTATCGTGATAATTATAAGAATCGGTGTATCATGCTTGGTGTCAAGAGATAGCATGATAAGTGGTGATGTATATCTAACAAGTAACCAAACATATCAAAGAATTGATAATAGTCAGGGTAAGTCATGGCCTAACAAAAGGGTCTAGCAAATCAGGTGATATACATGTGTTAAAAGGAAACATAAAACTAACAAGTCTAAGGAATTGACAAGCGGTCGATAGTGTTAATGAACAAGTCATGAAATACTAGTTATGAAGCATAAACAGGAATAATATACCATACATGTATCAAGGGTAAGATACATAGTCAAGAAGGAAATCACAATACCAGACAGCCATAAGTTAGTCGACTAGGTTAGAATAGTAGTCGACTAATAGAAGGGTTAGTCGACTAGGAAAGTAGAGTGGTCGACTAATACTGTATTCCAGAGAGTTTGGGTTTCTGTTTCAGGAAGAGTTAGTCGACTAGGTAAAATGGGTAGTCGACTAACAGGGAACTACAAGTCGACTAACAGATACTTAAGTCGACTCAGTTTGAGATACAGAGAGTTGAGTTGGTTTCAGGAGTCGACTAGGGTCAAGGGTGTAGTCGACTAGGGGTTCCAAGTCGACTATAAAATTAGGATAAGTCGACTAGGGCCGAGAGTTGGTGTTTTTGGTTCAAGGAAAATTAGTCGACTAGGGGTCAAAATGTAGTCGACTAGGGGGTCTAGTCGACTGGTAAAATGGCTTAGTCGACTAAAACTGTGAAAATCAGAAAAGCTACGTTTCAACTAAAGTGGGTTAGTCGACTAGGTTCTAGGTTAAGTCGACTAATCCTGGGAAAACAGGATACAGAACAGATTTTATGGTGATTGTTTGATGGGCTAAAAACATGATTTTTATAGAACATATGTACATGAAATTGTCAACACAAATATACAAGGAAGTTGCCTAGTCTTGGTGAGTAAAGATACTCACTTCGAATGGTTATGTGAAGGTTCTACGAGTTCCGAATAATCGTTGTCGACGGCTATCACCAACTAGGTCCTTGGCGATGCTTCCGACGAAGTGAGATGCGATCCAAATCCAAGGGTTGTGGTAGCTTGAGAAGAAGATGAAGGCCTTGAGGTGTTCTTTGGAATTAGGGTTTGAGATGGAGATGGAGAAGGATTTTGTGAAGGTGAGGATTTTGTTGAAGTGAAGAAAAAGAAAAGAATTGCAAAGGAAAGGATTTATATAGGTTTTGATTTTTGTAAAGGAGATGTAATTATGTAGAAGGGAGGGGTTTAGTTGCAAAATAGGGGATGGGATGGGTGTCTCTCCTTGGCCACTTGGCCGGCCATGGGGAAGAGAGAGGGTTGCATTAATGGGGAAGGGTGTGGAGTTTGAGATATTTGTTGGAAAATTGGGATTTTGTAGAATTGTGAAAAATGGAAAATCCTTTAACTTAGCAAGGAAGGAAAGGAAAATAGAGAAAAGGGAAAATGGAAAAGAATTGGATAAATGAAGATATTTTCTTGGTCTCCAAAAATGAAAATATCAGAAACACAGATTCCCGAGTTAAAGTCGAGCATGCGGGAAAATATTTCGGAAAATACCGAAATCGTCCGAGATTCAAGTATCTCGGAACGACTCGCAATTTTCACCAAAAATCAATAATAATATAAGAAGACTTAATATGAAATCCTTTTTAAGAAATACTTTATAGTTTTAAATCTAAAAATCCCGGAATCAGTTACCTACCGACTCCGAAAGAATTTTCATAAAATCATAAAATTCTCAGAAAAAGAATGTAGATAGAAAATATGATTCTAAGCAATAAAGTCTAAAGGACCATCTAGAAATTTCTAACTGATTGTGAAATAAAAAATACTGGAATCAGTCTTCTACCGACTCCGGTGGAACATCCATAAATTCGTAAAATCTTCAGAAAAAGTATTTAAGTAAGAAATATAATTCTAGGAAGAAATGTCTAAAGAATCTTCTAGAAATTCTAAGCAGTTTGCAAGATAAAAATTCGGGAATCGATCAGCGGCACTGGTCGACACCGGTTTTGAAGAAATTCATTTTAATTCTAGAAAATTCCAGAAATTCACATAAAATCTAATATATTAGAAAATGATATTTGAAATTGAAATTGGTCAAATACGGAAAGTAAATCGAAAAATACGATCGAAAAACTGAATACGCAATTAAGTACGTATTCCGGGAACGGGGTATTACAATCTACCCACCTTACAAAAAATTGCGTCCTCGCAATTTCGCTAAGGGGTAAATTGAACACAAAGGGGACAAGGTGAAATCAAAGGATCCGAAAAATCAAAACAAGAATAAGATGAACACAGAAAGAACCGGGATGAACAATGATAGAATGATAAGGGAAACATATTTAGAATGATAATCAATTCAAATACAAGATCTAGGGTAGTGATTACCATGATATCCTAAGGCTCCTGCTCTGGATACTGGTCCTCCCACTCTGCTGCATCGCCTGAAGCCTCTACTGCCATGAGGTGAACTTGGCCCCTACCTTGGTCTGCTCTAGGCCTTAATCCTCTCTGCTGATGAGCATATTGCTGAGGCGGAAATGGAACTCTTCGATCCATGGGTTCAGGGTTCCTCCTCAGAGGCGGAGCTGGAAGTGCTGGGGCTGGATGAGCTGGTGCTGGAAGAGCTGGTCTGGCTGGTGTCATATGTCCAAACTTCCTGTGTGGGCAATCCCTTAGCATATGCCTCCCTGATCCACACACTACACACAATCCCTTAGCCACTCGACAATCGCTCTTATAGTGTCCGGGTCTGTGGCAATAATTGCATACAATTTGAGGAAGAGGAGATTGGAATGGTCTCTTCATCATCGGGCCATGGGTTTTCCCAACTGCATCTTCCTCATCCATCAACTCCAAAGGCCTCTTCTTGGCCTGGTTCCTCATCAAGTTCTCTTTCTTCTTCTCTAACCCACGCTCCACTTCTCGAGCTATGGTGAGAACTTCCGAATAAGTCTTCAGCTGTTGGGTATCAAGAAAACTTGGATATCCATCTGTAGGCCCTGCTGGAATCTGCTCGCTCGCTTCTCCTCATCCGTTACCATGTACGGAGCAAAGCGACTAAGCCTCAGAAATTCCGCGGCATACTCATCCACGGACTTGTTCCACTGCTGGAGTCTAATGAACTGCTCCTCCATATCCTTCTGAGCGTTAGCAGGGAAGAACCTGCTGTAAAAACTCTTGGAGAACGTGTCCCAAGTGACAGGTCTCTCCAATCTGGCCTCCTCTGCAAGCCACCAAGTTCTGGCTATGTCTTTCAACTGAATCTTGGCAACCTCAACTTGGTTCTCCTTTGGAACACGGGCGGCGTTCAGTAGATCTGTAGTGTCCGTCAACCATTGCTCAGCATCTAATGGTTTCTCGCTTCCCGTGAATATAGCAGGCTTGTAGTTTTCTGAAGTCCGATACATTCCCCAGCCTCTGTTCCTTTGGAGCTGCCAACTCCTGCCGGAGAAGTTCCGTCTGCCGCTGCTGGTTCTCCATCATAGTTTGAATGACCCTTAGGATATCCACATTCTCTCCTGTGGGTCCATTCGATGCTGATCCAGAGTTGCTGCGACCCGATCTCCTCTCCATACTAGGATGGCTAAAGATAACTGGAAGGAGTTTAGAATATGAGGGATGAATCAAGAATAACTAGACAAATCAAGAAGGACTAGATAACTTTGTACATTATAGTTGGCATTAGCAAATTACTAAAATTTGCTACTGGTTGTACTTTAGTTTGAGAGCCTAGGCTCTGATACCAACCTGTAACGCCCCGATTCCACGGATGCGGGGACGTCACTGCAACGTATATACGTGGGTCAGATTTGCCCCCACACATATACGCTAAGCATAAAAGTACAACAAGAAATCAGAGTACACACGAAGCGTGGTATTCATACATATGCCAACACAAGAAATACACATACAAAGTTATCACAGGATATTATAAAGTATTACACATTACATGTGTATTACATCATAACCAAGTCCAAAAGAGAAATACACAAGATATACACAAAAGCTCACGAGTAGGATGGAGATCCCGTGAGTCAAAAGAGGAGCCCGGCACGAAGGAAGAAGAGTAGCCTGCTCACTAGCGGAAGCTCAATCTACAGTGGATGGCTCCACTACGATCCAAGCTTCGAAATCTGAATATGCAAATCCAAAGGTCAAGACATATAATAGTAAACAACTATAGCCAAGTGGCTAAGAGACATGAATAAGGGTTAGAACAAAAGTGTAGTATATGAAGACACGTATGGTATAATCATCATGGTACAGGAAATCCAAGTAAAACTGTTGTGTGCAAAAGTGATTGTATACGCTTAGGTCACGGTCCCATGAGACTAGTACATCGAAGGAATAATCCAAACAAGGAAACCCTCATATATATACCTTTTGTCTCATGCCACCGAATATCCAAGCGTATATAATCAGAGTTGCAATTCGTATGATAGTAACAGGAATACAGAACAATAATGATCAGGGGTCCATAACACGTGTAACGGGAGTCATAACAGTAAAATATAACAGGAATCATCGCAGGTACACATAACAGAAACGATAACAGGAAACATAACTGACATCTATTGTTATTATTACTCGTCTGACTCATATATCTCGGCATGTGTCCAGGTGTGCACCCCAACACACATACATCCATATATAAGCGAGTCGAGGGTTGTTAACGGAAGCAGATGGGAACTGACAGAGCTTCTTATAGTGGTTCACATACACCGGGGACCAATTAGTTGGTCCAACGGTTCCCACCACCTGGGACCGGTTTGGAGGCCCAAAGTCCCTATATGTACTCATGTGGGCCCTAAGTCCCACTATAGTCGTCCGCCATATATATATATATATCATATCATCACTATAAGCAAGATATCATTCCGGCATCCATCACTTCCTCCCATACCCATACAAGTTGTCCTTTTTATGATTTATTAACATAATTATCAGATTAAGGGGGAATGAGCAATATCGTAACAGTAATACATAACAGTGATCAGGTACTACATTCTCTTTATCGTGATAATTATAAGAATCGGTGTATCATGCTTGGTGTCAAGAGATAGCATGATAAGTGGTGATGTATATCTAACAAGTAACCAAACATATCAAAGAATTGATAATAGTCAGGTAAGTCATGGCCTAACAAAAGGGTCTAGCAAATCAGGTGATATACATGTGTTAAAAGGAAACATAAAACTAACAAGTCTAAGGAATTGACAAGCGGTCGATAGTGTAATGAACAAGTCATGAAATACTAGTTATGAAGCATAAACAGGAATAATATACCATACATGTATCAAGGGTAAGATACATAGTCAAGAAGGAAATCACAATACCAGACAGCCATAAGTTAGTCGACTAGGTTAGAATAGTAGTCGATAATAGAAGGGTTAGTCGACTAGGAAAGTAGAGTGGTCGACTAATACTGTATTCTAGAGAGTTTGGTTTCTGTTTCAGGAAGAGTTAGTCGACTAGGTAAAATGGGTAGTCGACTAACAGGGAACTACAAGTCGACTAACAGATACTTAAGTCGACTCAGTTTGAGATACAGAGAGTTGAGTTGGTTTCAGGAGTCGACTAGGGTCAAGGTTGTAGTCGACTAGGGGTTCCAAGTCGACTATAAAATTAGGATAAGTCGACTAGGGCCGAGAGTTGTGTGTTTTGGTTCAAGGAAAATTAGTCGACTAGGGGTCAAAATGTAGTCGACTAGGGGGGTCTAGTCGACTGGTAAAATGGCTTAGTCGACTAAAACTGTGAAAATCAGAAAAGCTACGTTTCAACTAAAGTGGGTGGGTTAGTCGACTAGGTTCTAGGTAAGTCGACTAATCCTGGGAAAACAGGATACAGAACAGATTTTATGGTGATTGTTTGATGGGCTAAAAACAGATTTTTATAGAACATATGTACATGAAATTGTCAACACAAATATACAAGGAAGTTGCCTAGTCTTGGTGAGTAAAGATACTCACTTCGAATGGTTATGTGAAGGTTCTACGAGTTCGAATAATCGTTGTCGACGGCTATCACCAACTAGGTCCTTGGCGATGCTTCCGACGAAGTGAGATGCGATCCAAATCCAAGGGTTGTGGTAGCTGAGAAGAAGATGAAGGCTTGAGGTGTTTTGGAATTAGGGGTTGAGATGGAGATGGAGAAGGATTTTGTGAAGGTGAGGATTTTGTTGAAGTGAAGAAAAGAAAAGAATTGCAAAGGAAAGGATTTATATAGGTTTTGATTTTGTAAAGGAGATGTAATTATGTAGAAGGGAGGGGTTTAGTTGCAAAATAGGGGATGGGATGGGTGTCTCTCCTTGGCCACTTGGCCGGCCATGGGGAAGAGAGAGGGTTGCATTAATGGGGAAGGGTGTGGAGTTTGAGATATTTGTTGGAAAATGGGATTTTGTAGAATTGTGGAAAATGGAAAATCCTTTAACTTAGCAAGGAAGGAAAGGAAAATAGAGAAAAGGAAAATGGAAAAGAATTGGATAAATGAAGATATTTTCTTGGTCTCCAAAAATGAAAATATCAGAAACACAGATCCCGAGTTAAAGTCGAGCATGCGGGAAAATATTTCGGAAAATACCGAAATCGTCCGAGATTCAAGTATCTCGGAACGACTCGCAATTTTCACCAAAAATCAATAATAATATAAGAAGACTTAATATGAAATCCTTTTTAAGAAATACTTTATAGTTTTAAATCTAAAAATCCCGGAATCAGTTACCTACCGACTCCGAAAGAATTTCATAAAATCATAAAATTCTCAGAAAAAGAATGTAGATAGAAAATATGATTCTAAGCAATAAAGTCTAAAGGACCATCTAGAAATTTCTAATGATTGTGAAATAAAAATACTGGAATCAGTCTTCTACCGACTCCGGTGGAACATCCATAAATTCGTAAAATCTTCAGAAAAAGTATTTAAGTAAGAAAATATAATTCTAGGAAGAAATGTCTAAAGAATCTTCTAGAAATTCTAAGCAGTTTGCAAGATAAAAATTCAGGAATCGATCAGCGGCACTGGTCGACACGGTTTTGAAGAAATTCATTTTAATTCTAGAAAATTCCAGAAATTCACATAAAATCTAATATATTAGAAAATGATATTTGAAATTGAAATTGGTCAAATACGGAAAGTAAATCGAAAAATACGATCGAAAAACTGAATACGCAATTAAGTACGTATTCCGGGAACGGGGTATTACA
>JAVJIF010023434.1:0-54565 GCA_038442645.1 Agave tequilana
CATAACTTTCTCTACAGAAATTCAAGTCCAACGATTCAAGATTCTACAAAAAGAGAACGTAAAGGGATACAATTCTCATGTTGACAACAATTTCTAATTTTGTAATATGATAAGTCATATTCAGCGATTAACACGCCAAATAGTTGCGGACTAATTCAGAATTGAATTCCCACGTGAAATTTGAATTGAATTAAAAGTCTCAATGTGTATCTTATTGCAATTAGCTCTGAGGCCTATTTAAAGAGCTGAAATCTCTCATAATTGATCATCTCCAATTAGATATCAATAATTAGGATTTTTTTTAGTTGTTTTTTCTTCCAAATTGCAGTTTTAGTTTCTAGATTTTAAATCAAGAGTTATTTTTTAAGGGGAAAAAAAAGCTTTTGTAACTAAAGGTGACAGATTCAATGCAAAGTTTTTCAGTTCTTCTTCTTAATCTCTTGTTATTTACTTGCTTTTTTTATTATGCAATCTTTAATTTCATGACTTTGCTTTGCTTTATTTTGATTATGAATAACCAAATTTTCTTTTTTGCTTGCCAATCTCTAGACTCCACAACTTCTAATTTTTTGCTTGAATACCCAATGGAATCTATGTTTTGTTATTATGCAAGTGCTCTTTAAGGCATATGAGGATGGGTATTTATTTATTATTTGTCAAACACTAGTCAACTATTTGTCTTATTCTATACTTGGATTACCTTGGTAGTTTAATCTTAATTTTTATTAAGTGTT
This sequence comes from Agave tequilana, assembly GCA_038442645.1. Classification (NCBI taxonomy): domain Eukaryota; kingdom Viridiplantae; phylum Streptophyta; class Magnoliopsida; order Asparagales; family Asparagaceae; genus Agave; species Agave tequilana. The sequence goes on from JAVJIF010023434.1 coordinate 735, forward strand.
AGTCAATTATTTTTCTTATTCTATACTTGGATGGCCTTGATTTATTTTCTTAATCTATGCTTGGATTGCCTTGATAGTCTAATGTTAAATATTGATGCAAGTAGGAGTTTTTACTATTTTATATGTCTTACTAGATGCTTTTGCAACTCCAAGGTGGTCTCTTAATTTAAAGTGAAGGAATATTCTCTCAAAGGTTAGTAAGTTAGTGGTGTTAGATGATTAGTAAGATTTGATCTTTTCTTATCTTAATTATCTTTAGAAAATTTCAAAACCCTATTTCTTTAAAAAAAAAACATCTTCTTTTCACACCAAATTCTATCTTCCACTATTTACATTATTTCTTACTTAACATAATTTCTTAATTTTATTTTCAAAACAAAGAAGAATCACTTAGCCAATTTAGTATTTAAAAAGATACCAAAAAGTTTGCATCACATCCCTCCCTGTGTACTTGACTCGTATAGCCTTTGCAACTGCGGTTAAATTGCGAGAACTCAGAGACGCACATCCACCTTTAGATAACACCTTTCTAAACTCTCTCTAGATTTTTCACAAACAACAATTAAAGTAGAAGCAAGAGTAAGAAACAAGGCAATCGCAAACACAAAAAGTTTGTTTCGAGGTTCGAGCAACTTGCTCTACGTCACCATCTTCACCACGTGAAGGATTTCCATTATCCACCAAGGATCACCACAAGGGTAACACAACTACAAGGTCTGCACAAGACTCAGAGTACACAACTCCAACCTTCAATCCTCTACACAAGAGATAGCACAAAGCCAATGAAGTTTACAATCACTTAGTGGCCACAAAGATCACAAAACTTCCCTCAATACAACTTCTTATTAAGTAAAGTGAGAAATTGAAGCTCAAAAAATTTGTGAAAGAAAAATTAGTGAGAAATGAATCTTTGAAAGCTTAAGAACATGTAGAAAAATATTGAAAATGAAAGTTCTTTTGAAAACTAGAAACTGACTTGTCGATCGAAACCAACCGAGAGCTCTCCAGTATAGGTAAGTCAACCAGTCGGTCTACTGAACTACTGCTACGGTCGAACGGTCAGTCGACCGAGCTATGGCTCACGTTCTATGCACGTCGGTCGACCGACAGAGCAAATAAGCTTTGTCACCGATCGACCGCTCGTTCGATCGGCTTAGCCCCAAAAAAAAAAATAATTGAGTATTTTAAACATTTTTTTAAACTCAAATAAATTCAATAAATTCCACAAAATACATGTAAATACAATAAAGTGCAAGTACATGTAACTAAAAATCATAATATATTGCAAAAATCATAATATAGTGCAAACATATGAACTATTTTGAGGTAGAGAAATTCAATCATGAAGCCAAAACCATATTTTTTGAAAACTAAACTTTTAAATGAAAACTAGTTTTTCAAAACTCCATAAATAAAAACAAGCTGTTCAAAAATATTTGAAGCTCAATAGTGTATGGATACACAAACAAAATGATATGAACTTATTTTGATGAAAATCAAAATAAAAAACGTAAACCAGTTAAACTGAAAACCAAACTTGTGTGTGTAAGCGTGAGCAATCAAAACTAATCAATTCTTTACAAGTGGCCTAAGCTCACAAACTCTAAACTTAAGTCTTTATAAATCTTCTTCTCCAAGTAGATTTGATCCAACATGATTCTTCGAGCTGGACTCTCTTTGAGTGCTGATGTGAACTTTTGTGTTGAGCTTTTGAATCATCATGTGATAGCTTCTAACTTGATTTGAGTCTTTTAGTTAAAGTAAACATCAATTAAAATCTCATTCAATATCTGAAACTGAAACACAATACTATCATTAGTACTATAATTACATGAGTTAGTCATCATCAAACTAGAGTGATGGGCCTTTGGGCCAACAATAGGTTTTCTTTAATATAAAAAATATTTTCTTTGCTTTTAAAAACTTTTTGAAAAGAGAAAAAAATATTTAGACCTATTTTTTTTGCAAGAAATTAAGTTAATTTAAGGAATAAGAGAATCATAATTAAGATTTCTTGTACTTAGTCAAAATAAAATTATTTGTTTGATTTCCAAGATTAAGAAGAAAAATTGAAAATGTAATTTAGTCTTGATTTTTACCTTGATGGAATATGCATACTTTTTACACCTATACACTTAGAGTACAAAAATAAGGATTCCTATGCCTTATAAAAAATAGAAAAATATATATTATTAAAAGTCCTGATTAAGCTGGTTATATGTGCCTCTAAAGTATAAGTATTAACACCTAAAAGTAGTCCATGTTATAAATAAAATCTTATTTTTGTGCCTTGTTTGCTCGAGTCCTTAAGTCCTTGGGGTGTTTTCTCCCAATGCCCTAGGACCATCTGGCTTGAGAATCACCGGGTAAAGACTTGTTACATGGGACAATTAGAAATCCTAATAGAACTAAGGGATATTACCGTCAAAATATATAAAAAAAGGTATAAGAGATAGAGTTAAAGAATCCTTAGTCAAATATTTATGGTCACAAAGGTGTACTTGACTTAGGTAAAATAATAGATTAGATGAGAAATACAGTTTCAATACTTATCTTGATTGATAAGTTTTTAAAAAGAGACTAAATTTAAGAATGAATAGTTTGGTATCTTATGAATTATAGATTACTTGAATTTTTGCAATAATACTTCAAATATGTTTTCCCTTTATCAAAACGCGTTTTTAAGATACTAACACTTTGTTTTCTTTATTCATGGATTTTGTCGGTGTAAGTCACTGAAAACTTTCACGAGACAAAACTCGTCCTCTAGGGGTAACCTAGAGGTTTAACGGCTTGTTGCACATGCTAAGTGCAATCGTGATTCCGACGAAAGTGAGTTAGATTAGGTTATCTATAACACCCTGTTCCTGAAATATGAACTTAGATATGTATTCTGATTTTCAATCATATTTTATTATTTTCTCTCGGTATTTATTTTTGCTCTGTTTTTATTTATGCTATCTTTGTATTGGATCCGGATTCGTAGACTCAGAGTCAGCCCTTTCTGAACGAGAGACCTGATCCCAGTGTAGGTCAATTTGATTTTTCGATAGTCAGATTTAACCAGTTTTAGTTTCAAACATAGTTTTCTAATATTTTATATTTTTCATAATTTTCTTTAATTTTTATGAATTATTTTGCAAAATCTTCTAAACCGATGTCGATCGGTATTGCCAACTGATTCCCGAATTTTAGTTTTTGAATGGAGTTGAATTTCTAAAAATGGCTTTCACATTACGTCTCAAAATATCATTTTCTATCTAAATACATTTTTAGAGATTTTTCTAAATTTATTTAAATTCGACCGGATTTGGTATCGACCGGTATCTCCGGAAGATTTCAAGATTTTTAGTTTGAAAAATAGAATAAATTTCTTGAATCCTATTTAACTATGCATCTTAAAATAATATTTTCTATTTTTGAGAATTTTGGGGAACATTTTCGAAAAAGTCAATTTTACCCAATTTAAATAATATTATTTTTCCTTCTCTTTTCTTTTTCTTTCTTTATTTTCTCTTCTTTTCCTTTTCCCCAAGTCAGTCGACCAGCCCCATCACATCACCTGCATCCCCATTCCCCATCAACCCATCATTTCTTCACCACTCCCCTTCCCATCACTCTCTCCTATTCCTTTTAAAAACAAAATACAAAAAACAAGCTTCTCTTTCTCTCCATTCTCGTTTTCACTCTCCTCTCTCCCTCATTTCTCCCTCTCTCCAGTCGCCACCACCACTACCGCGGGTGCCCCCTTCCGTCGATCCCACCACTAAGATACCCCACATCATCTCCCTCTCCAACTCAACCTCTAACAACAACAACTACAACACCAACTTCAACATCATTATCTCACCAATATCACCTTCTTCTTCTCTTCCACTAAGGCTAGCCGCCACCACCACCTAGGACTGGCAATCACCCGTCCCCTCTCCTCCTCAACCACCCCCACTTCATCCACTATCTCCATCCTCCACCTCCACTTCCATTACCACCACTATACAAGTCCACCTTCACTATCTCCTTCCACAACCTCCTCCCATTGTACAACCACCAAACCCACCACCCAACCACCATATCTACATCCTCCTCCTCCAACTCTTCAACACCACAATAACTTCATCACCAACACCATAAACCCCACCAATAACAACATCAACGACCAAAACAACACACCACTAATACAACACTCCACCACCATTAACATCACCATCAACTCCACACCTAATCCCCCAACCTTCTCCTTCTCCTCCCTTGCCTGAGGGCAGTCGGCCGGCCCCAGGCTGCCAGTGCCCTGCCAAGGGCCGACCTTCAATCCCCTCTCTCCTTCTTTTTCCCTTTCTCTTCTCCTTTCTTTTCTTCCTTCCTTTCTTTCTTTCTTTCTTTCTTTCTTTCTTTTTCTTTCCCCCTTTTCTTCTTTGCGTTATCCTTCTCGCTCTCTTTCTCTCTCCAGTCTCTCTCTCCTCTCCCCTTCTGGCATTCTCTCTTTTCTCTCTTTATCTTTCTACTTTCTCTCTCTAATTCTTTCTCTCTTTCACACTATTTTTCTCTCTTTTATCTCCTCTCTCTTATTCTCTCTCAATAAATTAATATTAATATATATATTAATATGGATTGGTGACATGCAAATGTTTCTGGTGTTTAAGAATTTTACAACGTCTTTTGATGATTTAGGTGAGTACTTTTTTCTGGGATAGGGAGTACTCTTTTTGATATTTGGACGAGTATTCTCTTTCAGCATTTAGGAGAGTACTCCTTTTTCAGTATTTAGGCCAGTTCCATATTTCACATTGGGTGAGTATTTTCTACTATTGTTATATGCTTGGTGAATGCTATTTTGGTGTTTAAAATATGATACATGTTATACTGCTTGATACTTGATATGCGAGTGGTTTTCTAATATTAACATGCTTTGCGAATGCCTATTGGTTGTTATTGCGATTACCGTTATTTCATGTTTGGCATGTACTGTTATTTGCATGCATGTGTCATACTAACAATTGTGCCGGTGCCTTTTTAATCTCTGGATTCCATATAGCATCGCCGGGAGGCGAGCTTAGCGCTCGACGCTTTATAGCTAGACTCGTTTGAGTGTAGCTTCACCGTGTGTGATAGTTGGACGTTCATAAGTTCGGTCCACTGTGAGTGTAGCCTCGTTGGATGCGTTAGCGTTAGAGCTATACACTAGCTCCGTCATGAACCGAGCGTTATGCTAATACGGTCTAGCTTGCTCCAGCTTAACTAGCTCTGTCTGGATAATCAATAGTATTATTAATAATTCTTATTGATATGGTTGTGAAGAGTTTGAAATGTTTAACTATATTGTTCTCCTGTATCATGTTATATGACCTGCTGATTACCTGACGCTGATTAGTTTATACTAACACCTAATACTTGACATGCTATTACTTAACATCTGATACCTAGCACTTGATATCTGACACCTGGTACTTGACATGCTATCACTTGACACCTGACACTTGTTAACTGACACGTGATACATGATATGCTATCACTTGACACCTGATACCTGACGATTCATATGCTATCACTTGGTACTAATATACTTGACCTGATGTTGTGACACCTGACTGGATATTATTACACCTGAAACCTATATTACTGCCTATGTATGATTATCACTTTTATGGGGACTTGACATGATTATTATACTACTACCAGGCATCTGGCACACCTATACTCCTATACTTCTATACTGTTGAAACTCCTATACTCTTGAACTTCTGCATCTTCGGTACTCATGTCTCTTGTTAATAGCACGGTCATACAGGCGCCTGGCGGAATATGCCGCGTGGTGTCGGGATGACGAGGATGTATCTCAAGATCATGCACACGGAACAAAGTACCGCACCATACACATGGTGGGGGCCACCTCTTGAATCTGTGGCGGCCACCTCTAGAATCCATTCCCCACGCAAAGTAAAATGCTACACGGAGCAAAGTGCCACACCATACACATAGTGGGGGCCACCTCTTGAATCTGTAGGGTTACCTCCTGAATCATTCTCTAAAAAAAAATAATCCTTCCTCCTTCCTGTGCCGCCTAGTATTAGCGTGATAAGCATTTTAAGTGTATTTTAACATACACACCCCCTTGTACAATAATAACGCCAGGAGCATATATTATTTGGTCTCTCCCCTATTCGAATAATGGTACCCGCATATTGGAGTTCGGATGAGTTTACTGGAAGCGCGAGCTCTAACGTGAACTGTCGGTGTTGTGGGACACCGGTGGGCAAAGGGACAAGAATAAGAAATGATACTGATGATTATTATTGCACAACTTAAATGCAACACACTAATTTACCTATGCACGTGACTTGCCCTATTATTACAATTCAACAATTCATGTTGTATGACTTGAGCTGGACATTCTGTTTTACTACATGTGATTTTTAGGTTATTATACGGGATTTCCTCACCTTTTGTCTACTGACTTGTACCTGCATTGCATGTTTATGTGTATATGCTCACGATACTGTTTTCTATGCATGTTTTCTGATTCAGATTTATCGATACACATGCACTTACTTGATTTTAGATTTACTACTGATTCTCTAATTTTCATTTATGTTACTGGTTATTGCCTATACCTATATGCCTGAGCCACATCAGTTGATCATATACACGTGCGATTGACTGAGCACACCAACTGGCTTTAACTTACGTACTCGCTGGGTTGTTTTCTGACAACCCTGGCCTTCATGTCCAAATCAAGGAGCCTGGGCCATGGTGATCTTGCTGTAGTTGATTCGAGTGCATAGTGGAAGCACAGATTAGTGGTTGTCTGACTAGAGTACTTTTCTACCAGCCCCCCTTAATCAGCTCGCGAGATTCTCATCTTGCTACTCGTGAGTATTTTTCAATCCTTTAATATGTCATATCATGCTTTTGCACTTCTTGGTGATCAAATATTCTTGAAATTTTGTATCATGCTCTGTGATAACTGTGTGCTTGTGCTATTATTACTGGAATGTATATTACCACTGTGCTTCCGTACATTGATTCTTGCATGCACTGATCTTCGCGTATATATGTGAGGGTATTTCTGCCTTGCGTATATATGTTGTAGTAACATCTCCGTACCAGCGAGATGGGGGTGTTACAGGATGGTATCAGAGCCTAGGCTCTCACATATTTAGTACAACCATTCGGCAAAATTAATAGTAAAGAAATTTGTAACTGGAACGCATGAGTCATGGTTATACAATTCAACTACAAGTAGGAAGTTATTTATTCCCTCTTGACCATCCTTCACTTGATTCTTGAATCTATTCCATCCTTTCCCATTTTGAGTTCCCGTCGCCCTACCAACATAAGATATAGATACACTGGTAGCATAGCGACAAGACAGATGCGGTTCGCTCTATTTTGTTCAAGCATTCTTTGACTTTGGTACATCGCATTGTCTTATATTGGATAGTTCTTTGGCCTCGCATTTTATTCTTGTATGTATGGACGCATCATGGGTAATCAGTATAGAAAGTGGAGTAGTCATCACTTATATAATCAGATAGACTATATCATTACATGAGGAGCATCGGTATGAAACAATGTTCCAGACTCAGAACTTCTGCCAGACAGAGTTACGTTATTTTCTATTTTTATTACTAACGATCATGATTTCTTCTACTAAGTTCATGAAACTCGAGTATTCTCAGAACTGATATGCAGTCAGGTTATTATTTAGAAGACAACATTCAAGATTCGTTTCGGTTATTATGAATTCTTTATCGTGTTCTCTGAGCCACCAACTCCTGGCAGTCCTTATAGATTTGGTGGACCACGGGCCCCGCTAGCCTCGCCAAACGAAGGTCGTGTTCTAGTCGCGCGTGAACCTAACCAGGGGTGGGCTTCGCTGCACCCTGGTGGTTAGCATTTAGCGCTGTGTTACGCACTGGCTTCGCCATGTGTGCTCTGCCATGTGCGAGCCTCGCAGAGCGTTAGCTCCGCTATACCCTAATACTTAATGCCTAAGCTGTATTACACGATGGCCTCACCTAGGCTAGACTTCGCTCACGGCTAGTTCTGTCAGTATTTAGCACTCTAGCCTCGTACCGTGGATTTCTCCCACCTAACTTGTTTTCATGGATTTGATGAACCGGGTCTTCTCGCCGAATCTGAACAAATTTGTTACCATCTCAATTGACGATCTGTTTGACCAACCATGCAGGGCTTGAGTACTCCATAATATTTTATCTACAGTTGGGTTATCATTGAGAATTCAGTATTCAAAATTCTCTATGTTTATCTAATAATCTTGGTTATGTCTCTCAGAGTTAGCAATGCCCAATATCAAAAATCGTTAATTATCGATTTTCTTTATTTATGCTTAGTATTATCAAGGTTTTTTTTATCTTTGGTATTCTGGTCTATTCTCAGAGAATTAGTATGTATGCAGCACATCGGTAATTCTACTACACACTCTTCGTCAAGGACAGCTTCATGCCATGTAGGGTTTTATATCATATTATGGATTTCAGTACTATAGATTTCTAGGGATTTTATCAGCTTTGCTTCGCAGTTTGAAAGAAGTATTATTGATTATCTCACCAAGTTAGTTGACTTTATATTATTTAGAATTGGTCAATCTTCTAAAGTTCTGGCAACATTCTTTATTAGCAGACATCAGGTCAGTATTATTATGGCACCGTCAGAAGATATAAGTGGCAGGAAGTGTAGTAAGATCTACGTGCCGAGTTTACCGTTCAGTCGATTTGTGAGAACTACCCTCAGTTATTCATGTCTTAATTGAAAGTACACCTAGAGGGGGGGTGAAAAGGTGTAAGGCTAATCTAATGACAAATGATGCGGAATTAAAAACTAATTGCAACACACTTAGTATAACCAAAGAGTGTAACCGAATTTCCGATGAAGGGCTCTGGACTATCTCCTCTAAATTCTACTAAATAAGAGTTGAGGTGCTATGTAAAGCTCTCTTGGTTCAACACAAGTGAGGTACACAATCAAACCAAGCATGTATATGATATGAACAATATGAACAATGCACAATGTAAGAGAGAGAGAGTTAGAGATAGTAGATCAAACACAAACGCCAAGATATATTTCGAGGTTCGAGCACCCAGCTCTACGTTCCCGCCTTCACACAGAGGGATTTTCACTATATCGTCCACACAGGACTTCCCACACAGGAACCTCCACTGAGAATTTGAGCAAATACAACTTGGGAGTACACAACTCCTCTCTCAACAAAATAACCTCTACACTTAGAGGCAAGGCACAAAGCCAAACAAGATCAACCTCACACTTGAGGGATTCCAACTCAATCACCTCTTACTAAAGGGGTGCAAACACCACTTCCACAATCACCTCTCACTAGAGGGATATCAACACAATCACCTCTCACTAGAGGGATATCACAAAGTATGGAAGGTTTACAACTTGGTGATCTCAAAGACCACAAACCAATTTTTCTCACTAAAACAAGATCCTATAGAAAGGATAGATATGATAAGCTCAAGTGTGAGAAAATAAAGTGTTTGGAACAAAGAAAAATACTAGAGAAAATATCTAAATAGATATTGAAAGTTAGATCAAAAATAATTCCCAAAAGACTCTATTTTTTTTGAATTTCCAACACTTAAAAACAAATAAAAGTAAATCTTTTTAACCCAAAAACTATTGCTAAAAAACACTTGAAAGAAGTAAATTTTTCTCTCTTGAAATCTTGGAGAAAACAGCTCAAGAATGGGGTATTTATAACCTCTCAAATTCTGCCCGTTGCAATCTAGAAAAGCCCAGATTGCCCTTCGGTTTGATCGGGCGATCGAACGGCCAACGGTCATATTTATGACTGTTGAGCCACCGGTCGACCGGCTTTTCGACCGGACACTGGAAACAGAGAGCAGAGCTCTCTGTCGGTCAACCGGGGCCATTTCTAGAAAGCAGAAGCTCTCTGACGGTTGACCGGGCAGTCGACCGGCCTCCCAGCCTGGGCTGCGTGCACGTTCTGTGCACGTCGGTCGACCGGTTCGGTCGACCGGTAGACAGCCTGGTCCAACACATATAGAGATTAAAAACTAGGGTTTTTATCTTTGATTAAATCCCATAAAATTACATAAATTTCACAAAAATCAGTTCTTATTAGATCTTTGAAATACAAATATGTGTGACAAAAATTCAACACATATTTCAAATAATTTGAACCATTTTTGTGATATTGAAATTTTGCCTTAAACTAAAAACCGTATTTTCCAATAACTAGGATTTTGAAATGGAAAACCGTTTTCTCCAAAACTCATGCAAATACAAAAACATGATATTGAAACAACTTTTAAGCATGTTGTATATGGATAGAATCCAATATACATGAAGGATATTGTATCTATGTTTTTGACATGAAATCTAAAAATAAATTTTTTTTAAATACAAAACTCCAACTTATGAAATAGACTATAAAAATAAGTTTATCTAAATAGATGAAGCATAGATGTATATAGATCAAATCTAATATACATTAAACCATATAAACTTGTTTTGATTCTATCTATTCATGAAAACCATATATTTGAACTTGAAATCCAAAAACCGGTTAAACCGAAAACAAACATGAAACTTTAAATAAGTGTGCGCATTGTGAACTTGAGCATATCAACACTATCTAATCTTTACAATGATCTAAACACAATTTTAAACTAAACAAACCGAGGTCTTCTTGTAGAACTCCATCTCCAACTTGACTCGATCCAAACATGATCCAACGAGCTTGACTCCAACCGAGTGCTAGATGCAATCTTGACGCGCGAGCTCTTGAATTAACATATGATAGCTCCAAAACACCTTTGTTGAAGCTAATCACCTACTAATATCTTGATCAAATATCTAAAACTAAATATCACAAGTTTATTAGTAAACAATAACTACATGAGTTAATCATCATCAAAATTAGAGTGAAGGGCCTCTGGACCAACAATCTTCCCCTTTTTGATGATGACAAAACTCATGGAGTTATATATGCATGGATTAAAGTTAAGCTTCATAGAAGCTCCCCCTTAACTCATGCATAGCAATAAACAATAAAGATATATCATGAATGCTCAACATAAATATGCATAAACATGATATTTGATACCAATGAAATAAACATGCTCTTGATACTAACAAAAGATGCTCTTGATACCAATGGTAAAAGATAACAAATTAAACAAACATGCATATATGAAAACTCTAAATTTCTCTCCCCCTTTTTGTCAATTCATCAACAAAGGGGTACAAACACTAAAGACATAAATAATATTTTTCTTCCTTTGCATAAATCAAAACAATAAAGGAGTATATGCTATATATATTCATGAAGAGGAGAGACGTGAACTTAACTCCCCTTGCATACATGCATTTATATGAAAAGAGATGACTAAATCCTAACCACATAAAGCATAATATACAATGTATAAAAGGAGACATGGAGCTCCTCCTACACACGTGTAAGACATAGAGAAGAGCGGTCAAACTCCTCAATATGAAATACACTCAACATGAATCTATATATAGAGAAGATATTATGCTCCCCTTGCATATAAGCAATACATATCAAAACTTTGATACCAAATTATGATACCAATTGAAAATAAACAAAAATTTTAGGATACCAAAAGATACTAAGTGAAAATATCATGTAAACTTTTGATACCAATGGAAAATGAAATATTGTATGTTTTGATATCAATTGAAATATATGTGTATATTGTAAATCATGATACTAATTGTAAACATTTTATAATTTTGATACAAATGAGAATGTTTTATAATTTTGATATCAATTGAAAGTGAAAGCAAAAATTTTTTATGTAAACATAACTCATTTCAATATAGATAGCAATTTAAAATGAAATATGATACCAATTGAAAATAAACCAAGTATTTTGTTAAATAATTCATTTTGCAATAAAGATACCAAATTTTAGAATAAAGCCAATTTAAGATTTTTGATACCAATATTTAAAATGTTAGCATATTCTAAATTAAAATATTTTTTATTAAGAGCATTAGAAACCAGTTGAAAAATAATATACCAAATCATATCATTTTTCATCATAAAGAGTGGGAGTAAGATACCAATTGAAAATACAATCGATTAAAAACTAAAATATGAAGTTTTCTCCCCCTTTATGAAATACCAATGAAAATGATGCCTAAGCTTGTATAAATTACCAATTTGAAAACTAATAGTCATTAAGGAGTAAATCAAGCTTAGCATAAATATAATTTGTGTTTTAAGATGTAAAGATGTAGTAAACACAATCAAATCATATGTATATATATGGAAAAGTAAATACCAATAGAAATTGATGCTTTTGAAGTTTTGAAACATACATATATAGAAAACAAGTATGAGTATACAAAATAAAGATCAATTGTGAAACCAATTGAAAACACAATGAGGATCAAGTGTATAACTCATAAAGACCACCCTATCATGCGCATGTTAAAAGGATTTTCAATTAGGCATACAAGGCATGGTCACCCATCCAACCACCCTTCGATGGAAGGGGTTTTCAAAAAAAAGTTTGAAAATAATTTTAGCTTAATTGAAAACTCTTCCAAAATGAGAAAATACGTAATCAGTTTTATGAAAAATTTAAAAACTAGTACAAAATCTTTCAAGCAAGGAATAAAACAATAACATATCCATGAAAACATGAAAATCACACAATCATCAACACTCAAATAGCAATAAAGCTCATATAATCGTATGAAAATAAATCATGAATATGCAACAAATATAGGGTGTAAAAAGTTATGTAATCAACAAAAGTCATGGAATAAGACATTTAAGCTCAATTTGAAATTCCTTTATATAAAGCATGAAAATTATCAAAATTTAATTTTCATTAGATAATACTAACTCCAAGGCATATGTATATTTTGTCTAAACTAGAAATATACATACATATCCAAACACAATTGAGTCTATAAAGAGATTTTACATGAAAGGCAAATAACTCAAGGATATACATGTATATCTTAAAGTTTTGACAAAATTAGCATATACATGAAGTTAAACATATATTAATGAAAACATGTACAAAATAGGGAATACAAGTCAAAATGAAAGAATCATCAAAACTAGGCTATACTAGTACATTTAATGGGTACAAATGAGCAATTTAGTACAAACACATAATAATCCATTTGTAGCTCACTAGTTGTACAAGTATATACGCAAGTGTTAATGAAGTTTACATCTAAACACGTAATCAAAACATGAAGTATAAAATGAAAAAATAACATAAATCAATAAGATTAATATGTATATGCACATGATTTAGAATTATGATATACACAATAGTTAAACTATGGTGAGAACACAAAAGTAATAATCCATATGAACATGGGTGTATCTCAAATACTATACATGTATGTCACAAAACTAATTATCATGGCATTTAACATAGTAATCAAAACATGCTAAAAATCAACAACATGAAAACATAATGGGAGATAGAGATCATTACCAAAACCATGAGGGCAAATCTCTATGTCTCCAAACCATGGTGGTCCTCCCACCAAACTTCCCTCGAAAGTGATGCATCCAAAATAGTCATCATTAAGCTCGGAACACATCCACCTCAAGGCACCAATACTCTCACGTCGAGTGAGAGCCCACACCTACATCAAATATAATAGGAGTGGTCTTCGGTACCCATACTCTATTGAGTCCATAGGGGTTAGCTCCTTTCCTAACCCAAACAAATCTATTTGCAAAATTTGAATCATTAATTCTATCAAAAAAAATTTACAAGGTGGCCCTTACGTCCACAATGTGTACAAGTGTACACATGAGCATACATTGTGTTATGTGTATGAACATGAGAAGCATGTGTATGCCGTGATTTGTGTGCATGCATATTTGAAACTTGTTTCTTTCGAAACATGGATTCCAACCGTGTGTGATTCATGGCACATTGGCTCAAAGTGGAGCCCAAACAATCAACACTCTTCTTTAAAACATTTATATCAATTTTAATAATAGTAGAAGAGGTGCATGCAATAGATACACTAGGTGGTGAAGGTATACTAGCATGACAAACATGAGAATCTAAATCATTTTTCAAAGAAATATTTTCTTAAAAATCAAATCCAATTCCTTTGAAATAGAAGCAATTTCATTTTTTAAAGAATCATTTTCTTTTAAAACAAAATTAAGTTTTGAAGATAGAACATCATTTTTCTTCAAAACTTCATCACAAGTATTTTTATTTTTCAAGATTTCATTTTCTTTTAATGCAAGGTCAAGTTGGGATTTAACTGAGTCACGTTCACTTGAAATCTCAATCTTCTCTTGCAAAGCCAAATCAAGTTTTGAAACCAAATCCTTATTTTCTTTATTAAGTTCAAAACTTTTCTTTTTCAAAACTTTATATTTTTCTAATAATTTTTCACAAACAATGGAAAGTTCTTCATTTAAAGCATCGGCATCAACTAAATCATCGCTGGAAGAACTAGCACAATCATCCAGTTGAGTTTTCAAGTTTACTTCAAGGGAGTCATTCCCTTGGACCATGAAGTAACGTTGTTCGGATTCTCCTCCACTAGATTTCTCCTTCTCATTGATTTGCGTTTGTAGCTCGGGAGATGTCAAAATGTTCTATACTGCAAAGGTGGAATCACAATGAGAAACCATATTTAAATATTCTTTGCTAAGTGATTTTCTAAGTTCCTCTAGGGCTTGTGCATTAGCCTCTAAATGCTTACTATTACTAAGGTAAGATTCCTTAGTAATGGCAAGGTAAACTTTCCAACCTATGGCTTTTAAATACTAACTCATCCTAACATTCCATATATTAATTTTAGAGATATCAAACATGGAGGGTTATCCATGAGTGCAAACTATATGTGTGAAAATACAAATGATAGATTAGCTAACCAAGATCTCACTCCTAGGTGGTTAACCTAATATCAGGAGCGTAGGCTCTGATACCAATTGAAAGTACACCAAGAAAGGGTGAATAGGTGTAAGGCTAATCTAATGACAAATGATGCGGAATTAAAAACTAATTGCAACACATTTAGTGTAACCAAAGAGTGTAGCTGAATTCTCAGTGAAGGGCTCTGAACTATCTCCTCTAAATTCCTCTAAATAAGAGTTGTGGTGCTATGTAAAGCTCTCTTGGTTCAGCACAAGTGAGGCACACAATCAAACCAAGCATGTATATGATATGAACAATGCACAATGTAAGAGAGTTAGAGATAGTGGATCAAACGCAAACACTAAGATATGTTTCGAGGTTCGAGCACCCAGCTCTACGTCCCCGCCTTCACACAGAAGGATTTCCACTATTTCGTCCACACAGGACTTCCCACACAGGGAGCCTCCACTGAGGATTTAGGCAAATACAACTTGGGAGTACACAACTCCTCTCTCAATAATACAACCCCTACACTTAGAGGCAAGGCACAAAGCCAAACAAGATCAACCTCACACTTGAGGCATTCTAACTCAATCACCTCTCACTAGAGGGATGTAAACACCACTTCCACAATCACCCTCACTAGAGGGATATCAACACAATCATCTCTCACTAGAGGGATATCACAAAGTATGGAAGGTTTACAACTTGGTGATCTCAATGACCACAAACCAATTTTTCTCACTAAAACAAGATCCTATAAAAAGGATAGATATGATAAGCTCAAGTGTGAGAAAATAAAGTGTTTAGAACAAAGAAAAATACTTGGGAAAATCTCTAAATAGATATTGAAAGTTAGATCAAAAACAATTCCCAAAAGATTCTATTTTCTTTGAATTTTCAACACTTTAAAAACAAATAAAAGTAAATCTTTTTAACCCAAAAACTATTGCTGAAAAACACTTAAAAGATGTAAATTTTTCTCTCTTGAAATCTTGGAGAAAACAGCTCAAGAATGGGTCTGCCCATTGTAATCTAGAAAAGCCCAGATTGCCCTTCCGGTCGACCGGGCGGTCGACCGGCCAACGGTCATATTTATGACCATTGAGCCACAGGTTGACCGAACACTGGAAACAGAGAGCAGAGCTCTCTGCCAGTCGACCGGGGCCATTTCCAGATAGCAGAAGCTCTCTGGCGGTTGACCGGCTTTCCAGCCTGGGCTGCATGCACGTTCTGTGCACGTCGGTCGACCGGATCGGTCGACCGACTTCTGCCTCGGTCGACTAGTCCAGTCAACCAGCAGACAGCCTGGTTCAATACTTATAGGGATTAAAACGTAGGGTTTTTATCTTTGATTAAATCCCATAAAATCACATAAATTCCATAAAAATCAGTTCTTATTAGATCTTTGAAATACAAATATGTGTGACAAAAATTCAACACATATTTCAAACAATTTGAACCATTTTTGTGATATTGAAATTTTGCCTTAAACCAAAACCGTTTTCTCCAAAACTCATGCAAATACAAAAACATGATATTGAAACAACTTTTAAGCATGTTGTATATGGATAGAATCCAATATACATGAAGGATATTGTATCTATGTTTTTGACATGAAATCCAAAAATAAGTTTTGTTTAAATACAAAACTCAACTCATGAAATAGGCTATCAAAATAAGTTTTTCTAAATAGATGAAGCATAGATATATATAGATCAAATCTAATATACATTAAACCATGTAAACTTGTTTTGATTCTGTCTATTCATGAAAACCATATATTTGAACTTGAAATCCAAAAAACAGTTAAACCGAAAACAAACATGAAACTTTAAATAAGTGTGTGTATTGTGAATTTGAGCATATCTACACTATCTAATCTTTACAATGATCTAACACAATCTTAAACTAAACAAATTGAGGTCTTCTTGTAGAACTCCGTCTCCAAGTTGACACGATCCAAACACGATCCAACGAGCTTGACTCCAACCGAGTGCTGGAAGCGATCTTAACGCGCGAGCTCTTGAATCAACATATGATAGCTCAAAAACACCTTTGTTGAAGCTAATCACCTACTAATATCTTGATCAAATATCTGAAACTGAATATCACAAGATTATTAGTAAATAATAACTACATAAGTTAATCATCATCAAAACTAGAGTGAATGGCCTCTGGGCTAATATTAATTGGTTTAAATCCTGGTCCTTATCTTTCCTATGTCTATTTTCCCTTACCAAAATTTCGAGGACGAAATTCTTGTAAGGTGGATGGAATGTAACACCCCGTTCCCGAAATATGTACATAGATATGTATTCTAATTTTTGATCATATTTTTTTATTTCTTCCGATATCTATTTTTGCTTTATGTTTATTTATACTATTGTTTTGTATTGGATCTGGATTCGTGGACTAGGTGTCAGTCCTACTCTGAACCGGGGACCAGATCCTATTGTATTAGTCGATTTGGTCTTTTTGCTAGTCAGATTTAATCAGTTTCAGTTTCAAACATCATTTTCTAATATTTTAGATTTTTTATGATTTTCTGAAATTTTTCTAAATTATTTTGCAAAATCATCAAAACCGGTGTCGATTGGTATCGCCTACCGATTCCCAGATTTTTAGTTTTCAAATGGAGTTTAATTTCAAGAAATGGCTTTCATGTTACTTCTTAGAATCTCATTTTCTACCTAAATACATTTTTAGAGATTTTTCTGAATTTATCAAAATTCGACCGGATTTGGTATGGACCGGTATCACTGGAAGATTTCAGAATTTTTAATTTAAAAATCAAAATAAATTTCTTGAATCTGATTTCACCATGCAACTTAAAATAATATTTTTTATTTTTGAAAATTTTTGGGAATATTTCTTAAATAGTCACTTTTAACCGATTTAAATAATATTATTTTCCTTTCTCTTTTCTTTCTTTTTCTTTCTTTTCTCTTCTTTTCCTTTCCGCCAAGTCAGCTGACCAGCCCCATCACATCACCTGCATCCCCACTCCCCATCAACCCCATCATTTCATCACCACTCCCCATCACATCACTCTCTCTCTTATTCCTTTTAAAAACAAAACACAAAAAAAAACTTGTCTCTCTCTCTCCCATTCTCTGCTTCACTCTCCTCTCTCCCTTATTTCTCCCTCTCTCTGGTCTCAACCAGCACCACCATCGGTGCACCCTCTGGCCCTCTCCTTCACCAAGCCACCCCACATCATCTCCCTCTCCAACTCCATCTCCAACAACAACAATAACTATAGCAACTTCAACATCATCATCTTCACCACCATTAACCACCATCACCTTCTTCCTCCTCTTCCACCATGGCCGCCCACCACCACCTCCATCTAGGACCAGCCATCACCCCTCCCCTCTCCTAATCAACCACTCCCACTTCGTCCACCATCTCCATCCTCCATCTCTACTTCCATTACCACCAACATACAACTCCACCATCACCATCACCTTCACCACCTCCTCCCACTTCACAACCACCAAACCTACCACCCAACCACCATATCCACCTCCTCCTCCTACTCCCTAACACCACCACAACTTCACCACCACCACCGTAAACCCCACCACAACAACATTAACATCCACAACAACCCACCACTACTACAACACTTCACCACCATCACCATCACCATCAACTCCACACCTAATCCCCCTACCTCCTCCTTCTCCTCCCTTTCATGAGGGCCACCGACCCTTTGGTCGCCACCGCCGGCCTGGCCCAGGATGCCGGCACCCCGTTGCCGGTCAAGGGCAGGCCACAGCCCCCCTCTCTCCTTCCTTTTCCCCTTCTTTTCTCCTTTCTTTTCTTCCTTTCTCTCTTTCTTTCTTTCTTTTTCTTTCCCTCTTTTCTTCTCTACACTGTCCTTCTCTCTCTAGTCTCTCTCTGATCTCCTCCTCTCACGTTCTCTCTCTTTCTCTCTTTATCTTTTTACTTTCTCTCCTTAATTCTCTCTCTTTTTCACACTATTTCTCTCTCCTCTCTCAATAAATTAATATATATATATTAATATGAATTGATGATGTACATGTATTTCTGGTGTTCTGAGATTTTACAATATTTTTTGATGATTTAAGCGAGTACCTTTTTCTGGGATAGCGAGTACACTATTTCGGTATTTGGACGAGTATTCGCTTTTAGTATTTGGGCGAGTACTCCTTTTTCAGTATTTAGGCCAGTATTATATTTTACATTGGGCGAGTATTTTCTTCTATTGTTATATACTTGGTGAATGCTATTTTGATATTTAATACATGATACATGCTATACTGATTGATACATGATATGCAAGTGGTTTTCTAATATTAACATGCTTTGTGAATACCTGCTGGTTGTTATTGTGGGTACCGTTATTTCATATTTGGCATGTGCTGTTATTTGCATGCATGTGTCGTACTAACAATTATGCATGTACCTATTTAATCGCTAGATTCCATATAACTCCACCGGGAGGCGAGCTTAGCGCTCGACGCTTTACAGTTAGACTCGTTCGAGTGTAGTTTCACCATGTGCGATAGTCAAACGTTAATAAGTTCGCTTCGTCGCGAGTGTAGCCTCATCGAACGCGTTAGCATTTAGAGCTGTACGCTAGCTTCGCCAAGAGCCAAGCTTTGCCATGTACCGAGCATTATGCTAACATGGCCTAACTTGCTCCAACTTAACTAGGCCCGTCTGGATAATCAATAGTATTATTAATAATTCTTATTGATATGATTGTGAAGAGTTTGAAATGATTAATTATATTATTCTCCTGTATCATGTTCATGACCTGCTGATTAGTTTATACTGACACCTGATACTTGATATGCTATCACTTGACACCTGATACCTGACACTTGATATCTTACACCCGATACATGACATGCTATCACTTGACACCTGATACTTGGCACTTGATATCTGACACCTGATACTTGACATGCTATCACTTGTCACCTGACACCTGATATCTGACACCTGACGATTCATATGCTACCACTTGGTACTGATATACTTGACCATATGTTGTAACATCTGACTGGATATTATTACACTTGACACCTGTATTACATTGCCTATCAATGATTATCACTTTTATAGAGACTTGACATGATTATTATACTTCTACCAGATATCTAGTACATTTGCACTTCTGTACTGTTGTACTCCTGAACTCCTGTACTCATGTCCCAGTATTATTAATCTTGTTAATAGCATGGTCATACCTGCGTCCGATGGAGCATGCCGCCTGGTGTCGGGATGATGAGGATGTATCCCACGATCATGCTAGCATCCGGTAGATCTTGAATGGAACTAAGTGCTATATGGAGCAAACTGTCACACCATACATGTGATGGGGACCACCTCTTCAATCTATGGAGGCCACCTCTAGAATTCATTCCCTACACAGAGCAAAGTGCCATACGAAGTAAAGTGCCACACCATACATGTGCTCGGGGCCACCTCTTGAATCGTGGGGCTACCTTCTGAATTTATTCTCTAAGAAAAATCCTTTCTCTTGCTGTGCCGCCTAGTGTTAGCATAATAAGCATTCTCAGTAATGTTAACACACACACACACACACACACCTGTACAATAATAACACCCGAAGCGTATGTTATTTGGTCTCTCCCCTCTTTGAATAATGGTACCCGTATATCAGAGTTCGGATGAGTTCTACTAGAAGTGCGGGCTCAAGCGTGAACTGTCGGTGTTGTGAGACACCGGTGGAAAAGGGACAAGAATAACAAATGATATTGATGATTATTATTGCATAATTTAAATGCATCACACTAATTTACGCATGCACGTGAATTGCCTGTTATTATAATTCAATAATTCATGTTATATGACTAGAGCAGGACATTCTGTTTTACTATATGTCATTTTCAGGTTAGGATTTTCTGACCTCTTGTTTACTGACTTGTACCGGCATTGCATGTTTATGTGTACCAATGCTCACGATACCAGTTTTATGCACGTTTTCTGATTTAGATTATCGATACACCTGTACTAACTTAATTTCATATTTACTACTGATTCTCTGATTTTCAGTTTTGTTACTGGTCATTGCCTGTACCTGTTTGCCTGAACTACATCATTTAATCGTGTACATGTGTGACTGCCTGAGCACACCAACTGGCTTAATCTTACATACTCGCTGGGTTATTTTTTGACAACCTTGGACCTTCATGTCTAGATCCATGAGCCTGGACCGTGGTGGTCTTGCTATAGTTGATCAGAGTGCGCAGTGGAAGCGCGATTTAGCAGTTATCTGTCTACTTTTCTTCCAGCCCCCCATGATCAGCTCGCAAGATTCTCATCTTGCTGCTCGTGAGTATTTTTCAGTCTTTTTATATGGCATATCATAATTTTGCGCTTCTTGGTAATCTAATATTCTTGGAATATTGTAACATGCTCTGTGTTAACTGTGTACTTGTGCTATTATTATTGGAATATATATTATCACTGTGCTTTCGTACTCAGATTCTTACCTGTACTGATGCTTAGCTTATACATATGTGAGGGTATTTCCGCCCTACGTATAAATATCGTAGTAACATCCTCGTACCCGCGGGATCGGAGCGTTACATTGTCTCTATTTTTCTTTTTATTTGTTTTGCTCGAGGACGAGCAAAGATTGGTGTGCGGGTGTGATTGGTCACTTATATTGCATACGGATTATCACATTCTCTTATTTATTTTATAATAAATTCTGTTATTTAATCCTAATTATTGTTTAAATTTATGCAGACCTTTGCTAATGAAAAGGAGAGAAAACGACCTAAAAAGCCCACTTAAATTCAGGTTAAATTAAAGTAAAAAATTGCGATAGAAGATTTAAGGGGATAGTGCAGATCAGAGAAAATCAGAGACATAAACCAATTGAAAATTGATTAAATTCAGTTTTTTATAAATTCATTTGGCTAGCTGAAGATCAACGGATATATCGCCAATTTCAGAGCTCAAAACTGAAAATGCAATTGAAGATAAAAGCGTATCGAAGATCAACGGACCATGGCTCCCCGGATCTGGCCGTATGGCCAAATCCTTGCCACAGAAACATGGCCAAAGCTGCGTTTTCATGATAATATATTTGAATCTCGGGGAGCGTTTGAAGTCCTATCTTCGTACGCTCTCCCGTATCCCATTTCTGCTATTTAATACCTGTATTTTCGAAGGCAAAAGGGCACCACTCCAGCAGAGTTTAGAATTAGTTTTTTCTTTAGGTATAACTTAGGTTTTTATTTTTATTTATGTAATTTTCTATTTTTTATAGCTTAGATTAGAGAAGAGATTATGAGAGAAGGAGAGGAAGATTTGTATTAAGAGTGACACCGATAGAAAAATTCTTATTTCTTTCATCATTTTTCGATTTAATCAAAAGCCTTATTTTTCTTCTTATTCTTGCTTTACTTGCCTCTTCTATGACTTGTAATCTAAATGAATCCTATGGCCTCAAATCTGCCTTGCTTTTGCCAGTGCCACTGATGTTTTATAGTGATGGATATCTACTTCTAATTTTATAATATTTTAGTTTTTCTTTCTGCTTGCATTTTTATTTAGTTAGATCAATTTGGAGTAGGAAAGACCTTATATGCATTGTTGTGATCACTGATTAAAGCTTTACCTGCACAAAATATGAAATTTCAGATTTAGAATAAAGATGTGGAAGTGCTCAATTCTTACCGCTAAAGCAAGTGGCTATGCGGGTCATGATCCACAAGGAGGGTTTGCGATGGAAGCGTTCAAAGTTTTGTATTGAAATCTTTATGAAGATAAAACGAAAGTTCTTCTTTGTTTTTAAAGTTATGAAAATGAAAAAGAGTTATAAGTTAAAGTTAGAAAGAAAACGGTAGAATGAGAAAGTGGAGAGAATCAGAAAGTAACTATGTACAAATGAATTGGGAAAGAAGTGATGAAAGATTTGGAAGATGTGTTGGTGATTTAATTTACAGAAAGAAAAGAAAAGAAATAAAAATAATTACTTACCTTCTTTTCACCAAAAGCTTACCTTGAATCTTCAGCGACGATGTTACCTTGAAGTGGAGGCAATCAGCGCATAGCCCATAAGAGTTAATTATTGGTCTCTTCCATATTACATCATCAAGATAACTCAAGCATGAAATGATACAGAGAGACTCAATTCCATTGTCATGAGCTATCGGTGGCACTCGCAAAGGCAAGGCTCTTTCGATGCTGTTAGACTCACTTGGAAGACAATTGTACCAAAAAGAAAACTAAAGTAGAAAAGAAGAAGAAGAAGAAAACTAAAATGAAATACATACAAAGAGAGAATACAGATTTGATTTCATAACGATAAAAGAAAAGAAAGAAACCTTACACCGGTGTCACTCTCAGCTCAAGCTTCATTCTTGTTCTTCTATGAAAGTCCGATCTCTTCTAAATTACATAAATGAAAACTAAAATTACATGAAAAAGAAAAACAAAAACCTAAACTAAGAAATGGAAAACTAGTCTAAATCCTATCTCTGCCTGGTCCTCCTTTTTGCTCAGCTAAAACCAGTATTTATAGGGAAAAACCTAAAGGAGAAGATCCCAGGAAGATTGGGGAATCTCCTGGTCTGATGTATTTTCCGTATCTTCTTCTGATTTTCTTATTTTTATTTCAAAAGTTGACAAAACAGCCTTTGATTGTGCTTGATTCAGGGAGGATTCTTCTCAACCTCCTTACATGCCAAGATTTTGCCCTGATTTCTTCATCTTGATTCAGCGAGGATTCTTCTCAACTTCCTTATATGCTAAGATTTTGCCCTGATTTCTTCATTTCAAATTTATTCTGAATTAATCAGAATTTGGTGGGCTTTTGGGCTTGTTTCTCTTCATCTCCTTAAGGAATGGGCCTGTAAATAAATTAAACATTTAATTAGGACAATGCAGATTTTATTCTATAATAAGTATGGAAATATGATAATAAATGTGCAACATTAGTGACCAATCACACCCCCATACCTATCTTTTGCTCGTCCTCGAGCAAAATAACTAAACTATACTAAGGATTATTAGACCACTTTCGCAGGTCACGCGATTGCACTGAGCATGTGCAACAAGCCGTTAAACCTCTAGGTTTCCCCTAGAGGACGAGTTTTGTCTCGTGAGGGTTTTCAGTGGATTACACCCATAAAATCCATAAAGAAAGAGAAACAAAGAGTTAGTATTTTCGAAAAGCATTTTGAAAGAGAAAACTATTTGAAATATAATTGTAAGATTTAAGCAATCTATAAGTTATAGGAAAACTGAATTTTTCATTCCCAAACTTAGTCTCTATTCATAAATTTGTTATCAATCAAAGTAAGGAGTCAAATTGTACTTCTCATCTAGTCTATTACTTTACCCTAAGTCATATGCACCTTGTGATTGTGAAAATTTTGACTAAGGGTTCATTAACTCTAACTCTTATGCCTTATATATATATATATATATATATATTTTGTGTGGTATTATTCCTTAGTTCTATTAGGCTTTCTAATCTGCCCAGGTAACGAGCCTTTAATCGATGACTCCCAAACCAAACGGTCTTAGGGCACCGGGTGAGAAAACACCCCAAGGACTTAAGGACTCGAGCAAATAAGGCCACAAAACTAAGGATTTTATTATATGAACCTCTTTTAGGCGTGAATACTTATGCTTTATTAGGCACAAATACCCAGCTTAATCAGAGGAATTTTTTTTCTCAAACTTATCTAATCATCTTTCGCATAAATACCAAGGCTTACTTAGGCCAAAGCACCTAACTAATCAATAATTAGATTTGTTCATTTTTCATAGATATATTTTTTTTTCTTTTTTTCTTTTTTTTATAAGGCATAAGAATCTTTGTTTTTGAACCCTAAGTGTGTAAGTGTATGAAGTGTGCATATTTCATTAAGGTAAAGATCAAGACTAAATTACTTTGACAAATTATCTTCCTAACCCTAAAAATCAAACAAATAATCTTATTTTGACCAAGTATAAGAAATCCTAATTTGGATTTTCCTATTCCTTAAAATTAACTTAATTTCTTACAAAAAATATGTCAAAATATTGTTTCTATTTTCAAAAAGTTTTTAAAGTAAAGAAAATGTTAATTTTTTTTAATAAAAAGAAAAACCTAAGTTATGTTAGAACCCTCCCCCACACCTATCTTATGCATTGTCCTCAATGTATGAATTAATGCATAGATGCATGAAAAAGAAGAAAGGGAAGGAAAATGTTACCTTAAGGTGGTGGTTCCGGTGGTGGTCTGATTGGTCCACGAAATGCGGCACAATCGACTTTCTTGGGGTTCGGAGGAACCCACCAAAAATTTTACTAATATAACCCATTAAAATGATGTATCCATGAAGGATTTTTATTAAAATTTAACCCCATCTAATTTCCAAATTCCATAACAAATTTCGGAGTCAAATTTGTCAACCACCTCGTCCCAGAATGGAGTGTAAAAAGATAGAATGATTGACTTGGACTCAGGAAGTACAGGAACTAATACCGACTCAGGAAGGTGACTTAAGTCAAGTAAAGGTTCAGGAGTCGAAATAGGTTCAGGAATTGGGTCCAAGTCAAGAAGTTGAAACTCAAGTCCACATTTATTTTCCAACAATGGAATGTGACTTAATATTGGTGATTCAAGTTCAAGAATGATAGGTGTGGGAATCAAAACTGACCCTAAAATATTACTCAAGTTCGGTAACAAAACATGAGTCAATATTGATTTGGGAATTTGAACTGGATCACAGATTTGAGAATGTAGATCACATTTCGCATTGAGTTCAATTTCATAGAAATGAGAACTTGCTAATTTATCAATAGGATTTTCAAATTATAAAATTGGTCAAGTTCAACATGATGATCATCAAAGATAGGCGATTCAATTTCATTATGAATTGGCACAGGATCCAATGTTGACTCGGGAAAAAGATTGAAATCAGGTGAAGACACCGGAGTCATAATTGAATTAGGAAGTAGAATTGAATCACTAAGTTGGGGTTCAGGATCATATTCATTCTCAAGTTCTATTTCAGGAAAGGAATAACTTGCCAAACTATTAATATCATTTGGAGTTTGGGCAAGTTCAAATGATTGTTCTGAAATGGAACCTTGATTTCCAAAACAACACGACTCTTTGGCTCTAACAGAATGGTTAGTGACATCAGAACTGGTCAAACGGTGAGAACGTAGAGATTGGACCATCATATCTATGTCACGATTACGAGCGTTTTGAGCCTGAGTCATGGCTTCAAGCATCTTTTCATAGTTGATGGGTTCATCGTCTTGTTGAAAAGATGAAGTGTTGTCTTGAAATTGGTAGTGAAATTGTGAGTCCATCAGATTTTGTGATTGTTGTTTGGACTCACACATACTCATTTCCAAAATTGATGGTCTTCTATTTTGGACTGGTGGATCTGAGTATGAATTTTGGAAATATTGCGGACTAGGTGGATAAGGGGGACAACTTGGTTGAAAATTAGGCTCGGAGGAGGTGAATCCCTACTGACTCTCTGAAGAGTTGAAATCATTCTGGAAATTATAGTTATTAGATTAGGGGCATGGGTTATATTGATTCGGATAAGACCAATCCGGCACACTAGGTTGGTTAAAGTTATGATATGCCGGGTTGGTAATATCCGAAAATGAAGTCGGCGTGTAATATGGATTACTATTAAAATTGAAAAAATTGTTATTATAAGCCATATCACACAATAGAATACAAACAAAAAGAAAGAAAAACAAAAAAGAAAAAAAATTTTAAACTAAGTTGGGGTAGACCTATGACCTAGACGACTTCTAACTGGTTAGACTGTCCACTAGAGGTATAATGCAGACTTTGACCACAAGCTAATCAGCCAGGTCAGGGCAAGGTTGGTGGAAGGTTTTCCATCAAAGACGTTCCTTAATTAAATAACCACCAATCTTCAGGCTTTCGGCCCTTAATCCCTTTCCTAGGCACTTATTTGGCAGGAGTCAAATTCCAACATCTTTCCCCCTTAGGATAATCTCCTAATTGAGTCTGAGATGTCCCTAGGGCCAACGTCTACTCATTTTTAGTTAGGCTTGTGTTAGTGAGTGCTTGAAATCTGATTTTTGGGCCAAGGAAGGGTGATTAAATCCCCACCTTATCTTGTTAATGGGTGGTGCCCTTAAGATCAGTTTGTGCAAGTGTACAAGATATGTAAATAAGATTCACTCAAAGCTATGTAAATCAACCAAGAGATGAGTCCTATTCTAGATGCAATGCGAACGTACCTTGCTCCAG
The DNA here is from genome assembly GCA_038442645.1 of Agave tequilana. Classification (NCBI taxonomy): domain Eukaryota; kingdom Viridiplantae; phylum Streptophyta; class Magnoliopsida; order Asparagales; family Asparagaceae; genus Agave; species Agave tequilana. Next base: position 27,873 of record JAVJIF010023434.1, read on the forward strand.
CACTCTTCAACAGTAAAGTAAATGAATTGAAAAGACACGTGCCTAAATGCAAACGTCTAATCAATTTTTTTAACTTTTTCAACAAAAATTTTACTTTTGATTTATTAGCAGGCTTTTGGTGATGGCATATAAGAAATAAAGTTGCAGAAAACTAGTTTTTGCAAAGTAAGCAGCCCTACAAAAAAGACAGTTAATAGTGAACTCTTCCTTGCCGCGAAAACGCGGCAAAAGCCGAGAAAACGTGGCAATTCAGAGGATACTTGGTCTCTGTTTTCTAGAACAGAGGCCCAAGACCACTTATATGTTTCTGCAATCCTTTTTTCCTGCTTTGCTTGCCCTATAACCTGCAACAGAGAAGAAAATTCGTTTTAGTTCTAAAAATTAAATAAAAATCAGATTTCAATAAAAACCGTTACCCTCCCCGGCAATGGCTCCAAAAATTGATTGATGCTTGAACCTGCACAAAAAATATAGTATTTCAGAACTTAAGATAGAAAGTGCAAGTGCTCAATTCTACCGCAATAGCAAGTGGCTATGCGAGTCGTGATCCACAAGGAGGGTTAGAGATAGAAGCTTTCAAGGTTTTATGTTGAGATTTTCGAGAATAAAAATGAAGGTAATTAATTTTTCTTAGTTTTCTTTCATTCTTTAATTCTTAGTATGGAAACACCTTTGCATCAGCACCTTCTTTATTTTTCTTTCTTTTTAACTTAGTTTTCGTACAACAACATCACCTTCAGCTTCTTCTATCTTCTCTTTTTCTATCTTTACTTTTTCATTTTTCTTTTTAAAACTAAAAAGAAAATGTTTTAACTGGGATTATAAACTTAGAAAGACTTAATAAAGCTTCTATCACAGTCCCTCTTTGTGGTCACGACCCGCATAGTTACTTGCTATAGCGGTAGCATTGAGCAATCTAGCGCTCTCTATTCTCATTTCTAAACTTTACATTTTCTGTGCAGGTTAAAACTCGATGAAGTATAGAACTAATTTGTCCTAGTTTTACTTGAACAACTAATTTAGAAAATGATTGAGAATAAACTAGTAACAATAAACTAAAAGAGTTGGTTTTAATAAGAGAAAAGTGCTAGAGTATTTAATTTTAACAAATATAATTAGATATAAAATCATGCTTATGCTAGTTAATTTTTACTATTCATGTTAACAATCAAAAGTTCCTAAGCGAACTAGTATCCTCTCTCGAGAAACACTAATTCTATCTTTTAATTCAAGAACTTATAATATCTCGATCTAGTAAATTTACAAGTTAGAAGAAGCATTAAATACGATAGATCTTTCTCACACGATTGCACAACTTCTCCATCTCAACGTGGGAAGTTGTGGATTCTATTCATATGATGCTAAACTTGCTTATCTCCTCTCGGTCTCAAATCTAACCATCCATGTAATTGTTGGCCACCAATTCATTACTCATCAATTTTGCATATGATACACCACATTCTCTTATTTATTTTAAATATAACCCTGCTATTTAATCCTCTTTTTGCTTAGTGATATGCAAGCCTTTATAAATAAGAGAAGGGAGAAAAAAGTCCAAAATCCAAAATTCGGATTTTAAAACAATCTTAATTAAATTCGGAATTGTAAATTACTTCAGACTCGGATTCAGACTACAATTTTTAGAATTTTGATCATAAATTTCACTTCAAAAATCAAAATCTGATTCAAGATACTACAAAAAAGAAGATGATGTTGGCCCAAAGGCCACTATCCCTAGTTTTGATGATAATAAAATAGGTGTAGTTATGTTTTTTAATAATTTGTTCAACTAAGTTTCAGGTTAACACTTAGTTGCATTTCGGCTCCATCATAAGACTCACACATTTGGAAGTCAAGAAGATGTAGACCCAAGAGCCTTAGCACATAGAAAAACTCAATGATCAAGTATATAAGAGAAGACTATATTAAGATTTGTATTTTTGATTTTTACTTTTTAGATAAGATTTATAGTCATTTGTTAAAACCAAGATGATATAGGTTAATAGCTTTTGGGATTAACACACACACACACACACACACACACACACACACACACACACACACACACACTTCTTTTACATTCTTAAAGTGTTTAAGAAGAGCTCAAAACATTTGTCTGTTCCATTTTCAAGATCAAGTTTCGGAATAACAAATTTCAAAAAAAATCGGTTTTTGATTTAGAAAAGTGTTTTTACAAAATATTGTTCTAACTTTGTTCTGTGTTGATCCATGATCACATACTGGTTTTATCAAGTTCCTAGAATTCTATTTTGTGTTTAAAGATCAAAGTTTATTTTGTCAGAAAATGATTAGTTTCAAAAAGATTTCAATATCTAGCTTTTGGCCCAAAGTCGGTCGATCGGCCCGTCGACCGTAAGCAGAGCATTTTTGTTCTGTAGGTCGATTGGGCGGTCGACCGACATGCACCAAAGTGCATTTGTGCACTCCGGACGACCAGGCGGACGACCGACTGCAAGAGCTTTGCTTTCGGTTGGGTCTGATCGACCGCCCTGGTCGACCGATAGAGAGTTTTGCTCTCTGATTGGAAACAACGGTCGACTAACCAGTCGATCGCAATCTGTAATGGTCAAAAATTAGACCGTTGGCGGTCAACCGGCCGATTGACCGGCAGAGAGAATTTTCTTCTGGATTTTTTCCAACAGTTATATTCTGTTTTGTCTTTTTCTGGGTCTTTACCCAATGACTCTTTTGGGTTTTCTCCTCATGTTTCATCCCTTATAAATAGTGGGACTGCAGAAAAATCTAAGAACAAGATTTCTAAAGTTTAGATCAAGTTTGTACAAGTTTACATCAAGGTTTAGCTTTTTCTTAAAAGATTTTCTTTTGAGCCAAAATTTCATATTCTTGATTTTTAGCTTGAGCCTTCCCTCTACATCTTTACAAGTTATTTCCATTACACAATCCCAAAGAGTTTCACCTCCTCATCTTGGCTATAGAATTGTGCTTGTGATCTTTTTGTGATCAAGTGAAGATTACCGATTTCCTTCTATTGTAAAGTTATAGAGGTTGCGGCCTGAAGTGAGCTAGTGAGCTGCGTGTTGGTGCTACGGCACCGCGAGATAGGACTTGTAAGTCCATTAAGTTCTAATGAGAACTTGTAACAGTTGACGATCTAGTGAGATCGGTCATAATAAAAATCTTTCATTGTGTTGAAGGCGGGGACGTAGAGCAGTGGCTCGAACCTTGAAATGTATCATCGTGTTTGCGATTGCTTACTCTTTCTCTCTTCACTCTACTCTCTCTTTACTTACTTGCACACTTATATTGTTTACTTATTTGCAAGAATTTCTTATGCAGTGATTGGTATTTGCAAGGTTGCTAGCAAGTTAATTTTTATTCCCTATTATTTGCCATATGTTATAGCCATCACCTATTCACCCCTTCTAGGTGATTACAATTGGTATCAGAGCCTAACCCTAGTTTTGGTTTAACCATCTTAGGGAGATCCTTTTCATTTGGCTATATTTATTTGTTGCATTTATCATTTGTTTATGCACTTATACTTGTTTTTATTGGCATCACACGACTTCTCTAGTATCAAGTCCTCACCCAAATTTGATGGGTTGAACTATCCCATTTGGAAGGTCAAGATGAACCTATTCCTTAAGTCCCTAGGTGTTAGGTTGCCAAGGCCATTACCAAAGAATTTGTTGAACCTCACGGTGATGAGGATACATGGTCTGAAGCAACTGCCAAGGACTATGAGGCCAATGCCAAAGCCCAATATGCACTTACACAAGCTTTAAATGATGATGATCTTTCTCGTCTAATTAATTGTAAATCCACTTATGAAGTTTGGAATGATCCAATCATCACTCATGAGGGGATGTCACAAGTTAAGAGATCTAAAGTTGACTTGCCTCATTCTCAATATGAGAATTTTTATATGCTTGAAAATGAATGTATAGATGAGATGCTTACTCGATACACCAAGATTACTAATGGATTATCTTCTTTAGGTGACACCATTGACAATGACCAAAAGATTCGCAAGGTCATTAGAGCTCTTCCCAAAACTTGGGAAGTCAAGGCAACAACCTTCAAGGAGCTCAATGTTAGAGAGGATATGGACTTCTCCGGCTTCATTGTAAATCTCAAAACCCATGAGATCGAAATGAAGGTGAGAGAAGAATGGGAGACTCCAAAGAAGAAAGCGATAGCTTTCAAGGCTACTCCATCATCCTTTGATGAAGAAGAATCATTAGAAGACGGTGATGAGAATTTTGTCATGCTCATTAGAAAAGTAGGCAAGATGTTTTATAAAAGGAAGACAAAGCAAGTTCCGAAGAGGAAGGCATCAAGAGATATTTGAAAAGAAGAAGGAGGAGATGGGTCCTTACTTTCATTGTAAGAAGATGGGCCATCTAATTGCGGATTGCCCCTCACTTCAAGCCACTACCTCCAAAAATGTGCATAGGAAGAAGAAGGCAATGATAGCCACTTGGAATGATTCGGAAACAGATTCTAAAGAGGAAATTGATGCCGCACATGTTTGCTTCATGGCAAGCGTAGAGGAGACTTCCATGGTAAATCTCGAAACCTCTTTAAAAGATAATGATTTAACTATGAATGAACTTGCAAATTTTTTTGAAGAATTACAAATTTGATATAAAATTTCTCTTACACAAAATAAAATATTAAAAAAGAAAATAATTTTCTAAAGAATAAGCTAGAAATTATTTTTAAAGAGAAAAATAACTTATCTATTTCTTTTAAAAAAACCAAAAGGGACTTTGATAAATACAAACTTGTTCATAAGGGTAAAACCCCTCACACTGCTTTTAACAAAAAAAAATTTTGGATATCCAAAAACATATTGATGTTTTGGATATCACTTTGAAAAGTGTGCGTTTGACATGAACAAATTTAGCTCTATGTTTCCAAAGAAAAAACCCAAAGGAAACATACATCTCATTCATCTCACACACACAATGAAAAACATGCACATACACATCAACATAAGCATGTTTTCATGTATGGTAAAGTGTACATATGCGCACATTGCGGCTGCAAAGGCCATTTAGCAAAATTTTATTCTGCTAAGTTAAATATGTTAAATAAAAATGTTTGATTCGAGAAAGTACTAACCCCATAGGACCCAAAAGATTTGGGTACCAAAGAACACACCCAATTTTATTGATGTAGGTGTGTCGTCCTCCTCCTAGACATAGGGGGAGATGGTGCCCTGGTGGTGGATGCATCGAAGCTCAAAGGATCAACTGTCATATTACACGACTATTAAGAGGCATCTATTTTGGAGATTGCCTATGGTTTGGTAACCTCTCCATTTGAAAATTTTATTTCTACTTAGATCTATACATGCCTAGGATTAGCTAGCTTTTCTTTTTTGTTAATATGCTTTAGTTGTGAAACATGTTTGCCCTTTTGTTTTTATGGCTTTCCTATATTTGAGCTATGCTTTTGTTCTTTACTAGCCCATGATTTTCTTGCCCATGTTTAGAGTATTTTTTCCATGCTCACTTAGTTGATAGATATCTTTACATGTATGTGTACATAGATTAATTTATTTACTCATATACATTTATATATATATATATATATATATATATATATATATATATATATATATATATATTTTGTCTATTTATCTATTGATCGATCACATATATTGCATACTTATTGTCACATTACCATGTTTATTATCTAAATAAATCATATTAATAAGTCCTATTTTTCTTTATAAAATGCAGGCCCATTGCTAATGGATAGGAAAGAGAAACGAGCCCAAAAGCCCATCAAATTCTGATTTAATTCAGAATTAATTCAAAATCGGGAAATCAGGGCAGGTCATGGCAAATCAGAGAGGTTGAAAATCGGTTGAAATGAATCTTCCCAAATCAAGTAGTTAAAACCAAATATCAAAGGTTGTTTCGTCAAATCCTGGAGCTGAAATGGAAAAACTAGCTGGAGATAAAGTCAGAACACAAAACAAGGCAGTGTACCCCCTGGCTGTGGCCACCTGGCCATAACCGGGCCATGAAAACGCGACCAAATTCGCGTTTTTGCGGCTTGTTGAGATTTGTTGGGGGGAGCGTTTGCTCCCCTATATTCGCACGCCCTCCCCCGTTTGGTTTTTTCCTATAAATACTGTATTTTTCAGAGAAAAGAGACCGGAAATTAGTTTTTTTTCTCTGTTTTTAAGATTTAGGCTCTTTGTTAGATAGCATAGAAGTTGTATCTCTGTTTTATAATTTATAGTTCAGTTCAAATACTAGTAAGAGAGAGGAATTGAGTGATTATAATCTGAAGATTGAAGTGACATCAATAAAAGGATCATGCTTCTCTTCATCCACTCCAATTCACGGGTATGTCTTACTTTATTTACATGTATTGTTTTTCATCTTCCATGAGTAGCTAAATTCATTTTCTGGGCTCACTATTGTTCCTCTCTCCGATCTCTCTTCTTTTTGAAGGGTTTTGATGAAAAGACCCAATGAATCATATGCATGCCTAAACTAAGCCTTTCTTCTTTGAAAGTGTTCTAGAAGGCACATGAGGATGGGTTTGGATTTTTGAACTTCTACTTCTTTTAAAACATCTCTTGACTTGTTTTTATTTCATACTTGAAATACTTGATGATTTAACATTCAATTTAAGATGATTTCTTAAAGAAAAAAAGTTAACTTTTCCAAACTTCCTTATTTGTTTTACTTAAAACTTTCTAAAACTCAAGCTTAAGTTTTGTCTATGATCAAGTTGAGGCACTAAGAATTTCAAGAGAAGAACACATTATTGAGTAGTGAGATAGTGAGCCCAGATCTTCTTGTTATATTAAAAATAACAAATCACTCTTCAAGCTTTTAAAAACATTACTTTTTCCAAAGCCTTCTCTCAGTTTGCATTTTTTCTTTTAATCATTTCCCTTCTCTCCATTCTCTTTTTCAATTTATGAAAAAAAAGAAAGACACCAACTCAATTCTTTGTTACTTAACAAAAATGCTGAAAAATTTTCTATCGCATTCCTCCTCGTGGACACGACCTGTTAGCCCAAAGCTACACGGTAATTCTTATCATTTTCATTTCTCAATCAATTTTTGGTGCCATTGCCGGGGAGGGAATGGTGTAATTATTTTCTAACAAGTTTGGTGTGTTATTTCAGAGACATCAAGATTCAGATTTAGCATTCAAGCATTGCAGGAGAAGACTTGCTATTCTGTGCCCCTACTCTCGAAAGTAGGAAACAGAATTTCAAAAATTGTAGTGCAAAAGTTAAAATTTTTGTTGGACTACTAAAAACTCTTTTTTCCAGGACATATTGCTTGCAAAAATAAAATTTTTTGTGGGTTATTATTCTTCCTATATCTGATATTCACAATCCCTATTTTTAATCCAACTGTAATCTGAGTGATTGTTAATTGCTTAAAAAACATTTAGACTTGCATTCTAGGCATTTGTCTAATTACGTTTATTTTACAATTACTGTTGAAGATAGCTGGAGATAAGGTACGCGTGCATAACGTATAGTTTAGGAAACAATCTTGGATGATATTTGCTTTTGAATGTTACTTTTCTAAATCTTGCACACTCTGCGCAATCAATTCTAAGGGCAAAACTCAAATCAAGATAAGGTGGGGAAGTCATTACCCTTCCTTAGCCCACAAACCATCTCCAAGCATGCACAACCTAACCCTAAGTAAAATCTGATAGACGTTGGCCTTAGGGACATATTGAACTCACTAGGAGATTATCCTAAGGAGGAAGGTGTTAGAATTTGACTCCTGCCAAATCAGTGTTTAGGAAAGGGATTGAGGGGCGAAACCCCGAAGGCTGGTGGTTTGGCTTAAATAGGCCCGTTGCTTTTGCGCGGATACCTCCCACCAATCTTGCCCTGACCTGGATGATTAGCTTGTGGTCAAAGTCTGCATTATACCTCTTATGGACAATCAACCAGTTAGGAGTTGTCTAGGCCCAGGTTACCTTAAACTAGGCTTGGTTGTTTACTCTTGTTAACTATTTGTAAACTTGTTTATGATTGTGTTTGTGTATGCAAGTGTGGTCAAAGACCCTAATTCATCTAGGTTAACTAGAAACACATCACCACCCAAGTTTGATCCAAGACCAGATTCAGTTATGACTCAATCGACATCTTTGAAGGATAGGTTCTATCCCATTAGAACCTCACTTCCATCTTGCATCCAACTTCCATCGGTTGGTGAATAAAATTTTGAGCTCAAGCCTCAGTTCATCAACACACTCCCCAAATTTCATGGCTTAGAGTCCGAAGATACTTATTTTTTCATAAGAAAATTTGAGGAAGTACATCTAATGATGAAAATCTCGCACCTTGTAGATAATACTATTAGGTTGAGATTTGTCCCTCCGCTCTTAAGGACTTAGCCAGGAATTGGCTTTACAACTTAGCGGCCAGCTCTATCACATCTTGGGATAGTTTCATCAAGGTCTTCTTGAAGGAATTCTATCCAAATCATAAGACCGCTCTCATTAGGAAGAACATCATGCAATTTAAGCAAGAACCTAGTGAACTGTTTTGGAGGTATTTTGAACGCTTTAAAGACCTTGTCCAATGTCCTCATCATAGAATAGAGAAATGGCGACAATGTCAAATTCTTTATGATGGTTTAGACTACTCAACCAAGACCCTCTTAGAAAGCATGTGCCAAGGGGGATTCTTGCAGAAGGATGAGAATGAAGGATAGGATCTATATGAGAGTCTAGCTGAAAAGACTATCCAATGGAAACCTACTAGTGAAACCTCGAGGAACTCAAATTCCATCTCTTCAAAAGGAGGTCTCCATTCTATTGAATCATCCATAGCTAACGAGGCTAGGTTAGCTAATCTAGCGAGAAGACTGAAAGATTTAGAAACTAAGGAACCAAGTCCAGTCAATCAAGTCAGCCCAAACAAATTTCCAACTCCGGGTTGTACTTACTGTCAAGCCATGAATCATGTGTTTGAGGAGTGTCTTGTGTTTCAAGCTCAGCAACAATACCCTGAACCGATGAATGCGGTCTTTTCAAGGCCGAATAATAATCCTTATGCACCAACGTACAATCCTGGCTGGATAAATCACCCAAATTTCTCATAGAGCTAAAATAACAATGACCACTCACGGTCAAATCATGCAAACCACTTCATCATGCCAATAACTCTTCCAATCATCAACCCAACTTCTCCAATTTTCATCTTAATTCTCCCAACCATCCACCTAACTTTTCAAACTATCAACAAAACTTTCCCAACAAAGCTCCACAATCTTCCTTCCAGAATCCTCAACTAGAAAGAAGAATGACTGACTTTGAGAGAAACATGGAAAGATACATAAAGAACTAAGATTCTCTCATGCAAACTATACAGAGGCTAGAGGTTCAAATGAGCCAATTAGCCACTCCACAGAATGAGAGACAAAATGGTATCTTGCCTAGTCAGCTAATAATGAATCCTAGGAATTCTCAACAAACTCATTTGGTTGAGGATCCATCATTGAATTAATATAATGTTGTTCATACATTGAGGTCGGAAAAGAAAGTTGATAATCAAGTGTCAATACCAACCAATCCCATTTAGTACAACCACAATCAAGCATCCACCTCATCAAATCTCACTCCTTCTAAATCTGACGAATCTGAAATAGATAAGTCAACCAGTCAGGTGCACCAGCCTATAGTACAATTTCCTAATAGGCTAAAAAACAACAAGCAAAATCCACACATGGATAAGATAATTGAGATCTTCAATCAAGTGAAAATAAATGTGTCACTTCTTGATGCCATCTAACAAGTCCCATCCTATGCTAAGTTTCTTAAGGACATGCGCACCAAGAAGAGAAAGATTAATGTACCCAAAAAGATCTTCTTAGACGCTAACATTAGTGAGCTACTGTCGGGTCCGATCTCTGTGAAGTACAAGGATCCAGGTTGTCTCACCATTACCTGCACCATAGGACAAGCCGAGATTAGTCGTGCACTTCTTGATTTGGGAGCAAGTATCAACTTGCTTCCATTCTCAGTTTATCAACAACTCAGGTTGGGCGATCTTAGTCTAACTCTAGTCACTATCCAACTGGCTGACCGTTCAGTAAAAGTTCCAAAAGGGAAAATTAATGATGCCCTTATCCGAGTCTGGGAGTTCATTTACCCCATTGATTTCATAATTTTAGAGACACAACCTATGTCCAATCCTATGGCTCAAACTCCTGTTATCCTAGGGTGACCATTACTTGCTACTGCCAATGCCATCATCATTTGTAGGAATGGGTCCATGAGGTTAACCTTTGGGGACATGACTAGAGAAGTCAATGTCTTCAACCTAGGAAAATAACTTCGTGATGTTGAGGACCAAACATTTAAAGTTAACCTCATAGAGAACTTAACAAGTGCACACAGGGAAGAATTGGAATTAGAGACTGAGTGTGACTTCGAGTTAGAGTCTGACGACTTTAATCTTGATCTGGTTGTTGAGTCTGCTGTGAATTGGACCTCGAACCCTATTTCACCAAATATGGAGCCAACAAATATGACTCATCCTTCTTGTGAGCCTTTCTCTTCTTTAGAATTGAAAGCCTTACCTGCGCATCTCAAGTACGTCTATCTTGGCGAACAAGAGACCTTTCCTGTCATCATTGCCTCACATTTAAATGACGGTCAAGAAGAAGATCTTAAAGTAATTCTAAGAAACATATGGAAGCCATTGGTTGGACAATGACCGATATAAAGGAATTGAGTCCAACCATAATTCAACATCGCATTCATCTCAATGAAGATGCAACACCTAAAAGAGACCTGCAGCATAGGTTAAACCCTATAATGCAAGAGACTGTTCATGCTGAAATTGTGAAACTCTTAGACAATGGGATAATCTATCCCATTTCTGATAGCCAATGGGTCAGTCCTGTCCACGCGGTTCCAAAGAAATCCGGTTTCACCGAAGTGAAAAACGAGAACAAAGAGTTGGTCCAAACTCAACTTCCCACGAAGATTCGAGTTTGCATTGACTATAGGAAGCTTAATGTTGCAACTCGTGAGGACCATTTTTTCACTTTCCTTCATTGATCAAATGCTTGAACGCTTGACGGGCCACGAGTATTACTATTTCTTGGATGGTTACTCGGGGTATAATCAGATTCCTATTGCTCCTGAGGACCAAGAAAAGACTACATTCACATGTCCATTTGGGACATTTGCTTATCGTCAAATGCCTTCCGATTTGTGCAATGCCCCAGCAACGTTTCAATGTTACATGTTGAGTCTTTTTTCTGATATGACAGAACGATTCTTAGAAATCTACATGGATGATTTCTCCATCTAAGGAGATTCGTTTACTCAATGTCTCCACCATTTGAACTTGACCTCCAACGTTGTGCTGAGAAAAATTTGACACTGAACTGAGAGAAATGCCACTTCATGGTAAAACATGAAATTGTCTTGGGTCATGAAATCTCCAACAAAGGAATTGAAGTAGATAGAGCAAAGATTGAGGTTATTGCTAAGCTTCCCATGCCCAAATACGTGAAGGATATTCGATCCTTCTTAGGAAAAGTCAGTTTTTACCGAAGATTTATCAAAGATTTTAGCAAGATTGCTAGATAGTTGACTAACCTGTCAGCTAAGGATGTATCCTTCACTTTCGTTACTGAATGTATGAATTCTTGGGAGAAGCTTAAGAGAGAGCTTATTTCTGCACCAATCATATCTGCATCGGATTGGTCTAAGCCGTTTGAAATCATGTGTGATGCTTTTGATTTTGCCATAGGCGTTGTCCTAGGACAGCGCATTGATAACAAGCAGCACGTGATTTACTACTCTAGTAGGACTCTCAACGATGCTTAATTGAACTACACTACTACTGAGAAGGAATTTTTGGTAGTAGTGTTTGCCTTAGAGAAATTTCATCCCACCTACTAGGGTCCAAAACCACCATTTTCACTGATCATTCTGCGTTTAGGTACCTCATGATGAAGAATGATGCCAAGGCCCGACTCATTCGTTGGATCCTCCTTCTTTAAGAATTCGATCTCGAGATTCAAGATAAGAAAGGCGTCGAAAATGTCGTTGCTGACCATCTCTCACAAATCCCAAATTCTCCATGCAACGAATTGCCCATAAATTAGGACTTTCCTGATGAAAATCTCTTAGCTATCTTTAGGGAACCTTAGTTTGCTGATATAGTGAATTACTTAGTCACAAACCAAACTCCATCTCATTGGTCCAAAAAATGATCTATACCAGTTCTTATCCCAAGTCCGGTATTTATTTTGGGAGGAACAGTATCTTTTTAAGTACTGTTCTGACCAAATTATTAGAAGATGCATTCCCGCTGAGGAGGTTAAGAGTGTTCTATCCTTTTGTCACGAACATGCATGCGGTGCCCACTTTGGTCCCCACAAGATTGCTGAAAAAGTTCTACAAAGTGGGTTCTATTGGCCCACTTTGTTCAAAAATGCTTATGAATTTTGCAAGACGTGCCCTAAATGCCAGATGGTAAGAAGGATCTCAAAACGAGATATGATGGCCCTCAGCCCAATTCTACAAATAGAACTCTTTGATGTTTGGGGCATTGAGTTTATGGGTCCATTTCCTAATTCATTTGAAAACCAATACATATTGGTTTGCTGTGGACTATATGTCCAAGTGGGTAGAAGCCATTCTACTAGAACTAATGATAACAAAATTGTCATAAAGCTTTTGAAAGAGAACATTTTCTCACGCTTTGGAACCCCTCATGCTATCATCAGTGATAATGACACTCACTTTTGCAATAGATCCTTTGAAGCTCTTATGCGAAAGTATGCCATAACTCACAAGTTGTCCACACCTTATCATCCTCAAATCAATAGGCAGGTTTAGATTTCCAATAGACAAGTCAAGCTTATCTTGGAGAAGACTGTGAACCAAAACCGAAAAGATTGGTCCATCAAACTTATAGATGCCCTATGGGCCTACAGGACCGCTTTCAAGATAATTCTAGGGATGTCTCCTTATAGGTTAGTCTATGGGAAAGCTTGCCACCTACCTATTGAGTTAGAGCATCGGACCTTATGAGCAATCAAGCAGTTGAAAGTTGACTTGAGGAGTTGAGAAATGAGGCCTATGAAAATGCTAAGATCACTAAAGATAGAGTTAAGATTTTTCATGATAAACACATCATAAGAAAAACTTTTGTTCCCAGACAAAAAGTCGTACTCTATAATTCTAGGCATCATCTTTTTCCATGAAAATTAAAATTAAGACGGACTGGGCCATTCGTTGTAAAAACCGTGTTTCCACACGGTACTGTAGAGATAAGTGACACCAAGAATGGAAATGACTTTAAGGTAAATGGTCTACGCCTTTAACCTTTCTTGGACTCGGTGCCGGTAAATGAAACGGTTATGGGTCTTTTGACCCAGTGTATCGGTAACTTTCCTCTTTTTCATTTTATTTCATGCATCTATACATTTCTTTCATACATTGGGGACAATGCATGAGATAAGTATGGGGAAGGGCTCTAACATGACAAATATAAACTAAAAAAATAAAAGAAGAAAACAAAGAAATATATATATATATATAACTTTTTGAAAGGTAAGAACAATATTTTGATATTTTTTTGTAATAAATAAAGTCAATTTTAAGGAATAGGAAAATCATAATTAGGATTTCTTATACTTGGTCAAAATAAGATAACTTGTTTGATTTTCAAGGTTAGGAAGAAAATTGATGAAAGTATTTTAGTCTTGATCTTTATCTTGAAGAAATATGCACACTTTATACACTTACACACTTAGGGTTCAAAGACAAAATTCTTATGCCTTATAAAAAAAGAGAAATATATATATATTTATATATGCAAACCTAATTATTGATTAGCTAGGTGCTTTAGCCTAAGCAAGCCTTGGTATTTATGCAAAAGATAATTAGATAAGTTTGAAAAATAATAATATATATATATAAATCCTCTGCTTAAGCTGGGTATTTGTGCCTCATGAAGCATAAGTATTCATGCCTAAAGGGATTCGTGGCCTTATCTGCTCGAGTGTTTAAGTCCTTAGGGGTATTTTCTCACCTGGTGCCCTAAGACTGTCCAGTTTGGGTGTCACCGACTAAAGGCTCGTACATGAGCAGATTAGAAAGCCTAATGAAATTGAGGAATAAATACCACTAAAAATAAATATAAATAAGGCATAAGAGTTAATGTTAAAGAACTCTCAGTCAACCTTCACAGTCACGATGGTGCATATGACTCAGGGTAAAGTAATAGACTAGATGAGAAATACAATTTAACTCCTTACTTTGATTGATGACATGATTTTGAATAGAGACTAAGTCTAGAAATAAAAAGTTTGATATTCGTATAACTTATAGATTACTTGAACTCTTATAAATATACTTCAAATATTTTCTCTTTTCAAAATGCTTTTCGAAAACACTACCAATTTTTCTCTTTCTTTATGGTTTTTGTCGGTGCAATCCTTTGAAAACCTCACGAGACAAAACTCGTCCTCTAGGGGTAACCTAGATGTTTAACGGCTTGTTGCACATGCTCAGTGCAATCGAGTGACCAGCGAAAGTGGTCTATTAATTGATTAGGATTAGTTTTGATGTTTTGCTCGAGGGCGAGCAAAAGATAAGTGTGGGGCTGTGATCGGTCACATATATTGCATATTTATTGTGACATTACCATGTTTATTATATAAATAAATCATATTAATAAGTCCTATTTTTCTTTATAAAATGCAGGCCCATTGCTAAAGGATAGGAAAGAGAAACGAGCCCAGAAGCCCATCAAATTCTGATTTATTTCAGAAGTAATTCGACATCAGGAAATCTGGACAGTCATGGCAAATCAGAGAGGTTGAAAATCAGTTGAAATGAATCTTCCTAAATCAAGTAGTTAAAGCCAAAGATAAAGGCTGTTCCGTCAAATCCTGGAGCAGAAACGGGAAAACCAGTAGGAGATAAAGTCAGAACACAAAACAAGGCAGTGTACCCCCCCCCGGTTGTGGCCACCTGGCCACAGCCTGGCCGCAGAAACGCGGCCAAAGTTGCGTTTTTGCGGCTTGTTGAGATTTGTTGGGGGGAGCGTTTGCTCCCCCTATCTTCGTACGCCCACCCCTGTTTGGTTTTTGCCTATAAATACTGTATTTTCAGATAAAAGGGACCGAAAATTAGTTTTAGTTTTTTCTTTGTTTTTAACGTTTAGGCTCTTTGTTAGATAGTATGGAAGTTGTATCTCTGTTTTATAATTTGTAGTTCAGTTCAAATACCAGTGTGAAAGAGGAATTGAGTGATTATAATCTGAAGATTGAAGTGACATCAATAAAAGGATCAAGCTTTCTCTTCTTCCACTCCAATTCACGGTATGTCTTGCTTTATTTACATGTATTATTTTTCATCTTTCATGAGTAGCTAAATTCGTTTTCTAGGCTCACTATTGTTCCTCTCTCCGTCCCTCTTCTTTTTGAATGGTTTTGATGAAAAGACCCAATGAATCATATGCATGCCTAAACTAAGCCTTTTTCCTTTGAAAGTGTTCTTGAAGGCACATGAGGATGGGTTTGGATTTCTAAACTTCTACTTCTTTTAAAACATCTCTTGACTTGTGTTTATTTCATACTTGAAATACTTGATGATTTAACATTCAGTTCAAGATGATTTCTTAAAGAAAAAAAAAGTTAACTTTTCCAAACTATCTTATTTCCTTTGCTTAAAACTTTTTGAAACTCAAACTTAAGTTTTTGCCTATGATCAAGTTAAGGCACTAAGAATTTCAAGAGAAGAACACATCGTTGAATAATGAGATAGTGAGCCCAGATCTACTTCTTATATTAAAAACAACAAATCACTCTTCAAGCTTTTTAAAAGATCACCTTTTCCAAATCCTTCTCTAAGTTTGCATTTTTCTTTTAATCATTTTCCTTCTCTCCATTCTCTTTTTTAATTTATAAAAAAAGAAAGAAAGACACCGACTCAATTCTTTGTTACTTAACAAAAATGCCGAAAAGCTTCTATCACATTCCTCCTCGTAGACACGACCTGTTAGCCCAAAGCTACATGGTAATTCTTATCACTTTCATTTCTCAATCATCTATCTCATGATTGGGTAGTGTGTTTAAACCATATTTAAGTAATAAATCAAGATAGCAATTGCGTGCCTCAACTCTGATCTACAGGAATGACGAGGAGGAGTTTAGAACCCGTTAAGGATATTCCGCTTCAATATCTTGTTTTTAATAGCTTAATATATGATTTAATTATTGAAAAATACATTGTTAATAAAATAGTAAAATAATAATAAAACAAAAAAATGTTTTGATATCATTCTCAAGTGTTTTTCATGCCTTCTCTATTTTTATGCATAAAAATATCCATCTTAAAATATTTTCAAAACCCTAAAAACTTTTTTTAACTGTTTTTAGCTTGCTCTGGTCGACCGATCGGTCGACCGAGTTGACCTGGAATAGGTCCGGTCGACCGAGGGAACTTGACAAAAAATTAGGCCTTAACCGACCGACTGTAACCGAGTTGCTCTCGGTTAGACCCCGGTCGACCGGGGCGGTCGACCATGAGTCGGATCTGGCTGTGTTTTGCCCATTTTCAAAAACCATAAATCTAAAATTTTTCTCTCATATCTTATCTCCACTGTCTTTCTTTCTTCCTCCTCCCTATTTTTCTTCATCCTCCTTCCCTCTACTCCTCCCAAATCACCTCAAATCTCAAATTGGACCTTAATATTGGTTGGATTTCTCCTCAAAATTTCAGATCAATTGGATTTCAAGAACAATTTTTTGGGTTCTTCAAGGTATAATCTCTTATCTCACAAAATCTTCTTTATATCACAATTTTTTTCTAGAAATCTTTCTATATTTCGTATCAAACCCTTGATTATCATCTTCTTATCTTTATCATGTCAAAAAGGGCTAGATCTGAGAAGGGTAAACAACATGAACCATCTTTTAACCCTTTTGTTTCTCAGAATGCTTCTCATAGATTTTCAATGATTCATAATAAACATGTTATATCTGGTAGAATTGTTGTGCTTGCTTGCTAATTTTGACCATTTGAATCTAGAAAACTCTTGAACACAAGCTCCCTTGAATATCTAGTCTCCATTAAGGAACCTGTTTACCCTGAGCTTGTGCACTATTTTTACTCTAATCTGACTTTACAAAACAATCATGTCAGATTTAGGGTTCTGGGAAAGGACATTAACATTTCTCACATTAACATTTCTCTAGATCGATTTGCCCATCTGCCCTCATCGCATCTCTTCTGTTGATATTTATAATGTTGATATCTGTGATTTTGAATATCCTATCGGTGAATCTTCCCTCATCGCATCTCTTCTGCTTCACGATAATGACAACCCCACTTTAGTCAGGAATGAGGAGGTGATGAATTATACACTCACCGTTCAAGTCCTAACCAAAATTGTGTTCTATAATCTCCTGCCAAAATCAGGAGAATATAGTCATGCATGGGGTTCTGCTCCCCTCTTGATCTATTGCCTTCTAAAAAGCATTAGAGTTAATATTCTTAAGCTCATCATCAATTACATGGCTTCTTAGCCCCTCCTGATCCCAAACCGGTACTTACCATTTGGGATAGGCTCATTACCCGCCTCCTCAAATAACTAAAATTTGATCTTTCTATTGAACAGTCCATCAAACCATCTGTTGATATCAACAACACTCTCCTAAAGAGGATGCATGCTAGGAAGTGTGCTCCTGCTCCTCAGCCCCTTCTATCATTCCTGTTGTTGCCCCTGGATCCTCATCAGCCTCTTCAACCTTCATTGATCCATACAAAGCTCCCTCCGCTCAGCTTCGGGAGCATAATCTGAAGTTGACCGCAAATTTTCAAAAGATGGAGCACAAGGTTGATAATGAACTGCAGTACATCTGCACTTCTATTTGCTATTTTCAGACTTGTGTCGATGAAACTTACAGTAGGAACGCTTGGCTTGTTCCACTTTCAAGAGGCTACTCGCAGCCCCTTCCTGCATCGAGTCCTCCGTTTGACACTTGGGTACCTCCTCCAGCTCCTTCCGAGGCACCAGCTCCTCCTGAAGATCCAGACTTTCAGGAAGAGTGACCCCTTTTCTGTTGATGACAAAAAGGGGAAGAGAGATTCTGTGGAGTTATCTGGGTGTTTTACTTTCATGTCTTTATTTATGTACTTTTTATGTGGACGTGTAGCATTTGGAGTTTTGGACACATGTAGTACATTGTAGTACTTATTTTGTGTTATGGAACTTGTTATGAGGTTGGCATGAACCTCTGTATGGATAAATTTCTCATATGGTATCAATATTGTCTTTTGAAGTTATGTATCTTTTTATGGTTGATTTTTGTTACATATCTTCTATATGTGGCATGTGGTATATTTTTATTCTTATGTATCCTTTGTAAACCAACCATTTACCTCTTGATTTGGAGGTTGGAGGATATTGGGTGGTTGGAGAAAACCGCTTGTGCATACACATTTGAAATTCTGTATTCATGGTATGCAAAGATGAGTTGCATAAAGCTTGACTGATATATCCTATTCTATGCTTTTATTGATGCATCTAACTTATATGTCACATTCAATATATGCATGTGTTTAGGAGGAGCTTCGCTTGAAGTCTCTTCCCAATTATTTGTGATAACTCCATTTGTTTTGTCATCATCAAAAGGGGGAGATTGTTTGCGCAAAGGCCATTAGCCCTAGTTTTGATGATAACGAAACATATGTAGTTATGTTTTTTAACAATTTTATTTAACTAAGTTTCAGGTTAACTCTTTGTTGCATTTCGGCTCCATCACAAGACTCACACGTTTGGAAGCCAAGAAGATGTAGTTCCCAGAGCCTAAGCACAAAGAAGAGCTCAAGGATCAAGTATATAAGAGAAGACTGTATCAAGATTTATATGTTTGCTTTTTGCTTTTTAGATAGGATTTATAGTCATTTGTTAAAAGCAAGATGATATTAGTTGAAAGCTTTTGGGATTGGCGCACACACACACACACTTCTTTTACATTCCTAAAGTGTTTAAGAAGAGATCAAAACATTTCTCTTTTCCGTTTTCAAGATCAAGTTTCGGAAAAACAAGTTTCAGAAAAACCAATTTTGATTTAAAAAAGTGTTTTTACAAAATATAGTTCTAACTTTGTTTTGTGTTAATCCATAACACATACTGGTTTATCAAGTCCCTAAAACTCTATTTTGTGTTTAAAGATCAAAGTTTATTTTGTCAAAAAAGATTAGTTTCAAAAATATTTCAATATCTAGCTTTTGGCCAAAGTCGGTCGACCAGCCAGTCGATCGTAGGCATAGCAATTTTGCTCTATTGGTCGACCGGACGGTCGACTGACATGCACCAAACTGTATTTATGCACTTCGGTCGACTGGCGGTCGATCGACTGCAAGAGCTTTACTCTCGGTTAGGTCGGTGGTCGACTGACAGAGAGTTTTACTCTCTGATTGGGAGCAACAGTCGATCGATCGGTCGATCGCTATCCCCAACGGTCGAAAATCTTACCGTTGGTTGTCGACCGGCCGGTCGACCGACAGAAGGATTTCTTCTGGATTTTTTCCAACGGCTATATTCTGTTTTATATTTTTCTAGGTCTTTTCCAATGACCCTTTTTGGTTTTCTTCTCATGTTTTTATCCCTTATAAATAGTAAGACTGTACAAAAACCCAAGAACAAGATTCCTAAAGTTTAGGTCAAGTTTTTACAAGTTTACATCAAGATTTAGCTTTTTCTTAAAAGATTACGGTTTGAGCCAAAATTCCATATTCTTGATTTTTAACTTGAGCCTTCCCTCTACATCTTTACAAGCTATTTTCACTACACAATTTCAAAGTGTTTCACCTCCTCATCTTGATTATAAGATTGTTCTTATGATCCTTTTATGCTCAAGTGAAGATCACCGATTTTCTTGTATTGTGAAGTTATTGAGGTTGCGGTCTCAAGTGAGCTAGTGAGCTCCGTGTTGGTGTTGCGGCATCGCGAGAGAGGACTTGTGAGTCCATTGAATTCTACTGAGAACTTGTAAAGGTTGACGATCTAGTGAGATTAGTCATAGTGAATATCCTTCATAGTGTTGAAAGCGGGGACGTAGAGCAGTGGCTCGAACCTTGGAACATATCATCGTGTTTGTGATAGGTTACTCTTTCTCTCTTCACTCTACTCTCTCTTTACTTACGTGCCCACTTATATTGTCTAATTATTTGCAAGTATTTCTTGCGTAGTGATTGGTATTTGCTAGGTTGCTAGCAAGTTAATTTTTATTCGCATTATTTGCCATATATTATAGCCATCATCTATTCACCCCCCTCTAGGTGATTACATTTAAAGGACTACAATTTATATGTTGACTATTTATCCAATTCAGCCATCTGATAAGTCATATTCAGCGATCAACATGCTGATGTGCTACAGATTAATTCAGAATTGAATTCCTCGTATTGAATTGGATTGAATTAAAATTCGTAATGTGTATCTTACTGTGATTGGCTCTTAGGCCTATTTAAAGAGCTGAAATATCTAATAATTCATATCTCCAAATTAGAGATCAAATTTTAGGATTTTCTTTAGTTTTTTCTTTCAAATTGTAGTTTTTATTTCCTAGGTTTTTTGATCAAGAGTTATTTTACAAAAAGGAAGGAGCTTTTGTAACTGTAAGTAACAGATTCAATACAAGGTTTTTCAGTTCTTATTCTCAATCTGTTTTGTTGTATACTTGCTTTCTTTTTAATTATGCAATTTTTTTTATCTACCATGTTTTGCTTTGTTTTAATCATGCGTAACTAAATCTCTTCACAACTTGCTAATCTCTAAACACTGCTACTTCTAATTCTTTGTTTGAATACTAGATTGACTCATTTGTTTGCTTTGTGATTATGCAAGTGTTCTTGAAGGCGTATAAGAATGCATATTAATTTATTATTTGCTAAACACTAATCAATTATTTTTCTAATTCTATGCTAGGATTGCCTTGATAGTTTAATTTTAAATTTTGATTAAGTGTTAGCCAATTGTTTTTCTTATTCTATACTTGGATTACCTTGATAGTTTAATGTTAAATTTTGATTAAGTATTAGTTAATTATTTTTCTTATTCTATACTTGGATTGCCTTGATAATCTAATGTTAAATTGTGATGCAAGTAAGAGTTTTTACTATCTTATATGTCTTCTTTGATGCCGTGTGCAACTTCAAGGTGATTAATTCGAAGTGAAGAAATATTCTCTCAAAAGTTAGTAAGTTAATGGCTTAGTAAGTTTTGACATTTTTCATATTTTCTAAAAACAATTTCTTTTCTTTATAATTCTCTATCAAAACTCTAATTTTAAAACCCTAGTTTTTTAACCATCTAACTTTTAAATTAAAAACAAAACAATTTTCTTTTCTTTTCTTTTCTCTTTCATTTTCTTAAGCAGAGAAGAGATCACTTGAAGAACAGTACCGAAAAGCTTCCATCACATTCCTCTCTGTGGATTTGACCTACTTAGCCACTTGCTATCGCGATTAAATTGCGAGAAATCAGAGAACACCACACTATCAGGTAACACTTTCCTTAAACTCTATTTTCCTACAATCAAATTTTGATGGAACTGTGAGTCCTTCATATTTTTAGCTTGTCGCTCGGACTCATGCAAAGCTTCTAGGAGTTTTTCATTTAAGGCA
Organism: Agave tequilana; assembly: GCA_038442645.1. Taxonomy (NCBI): domain Eukaryota; kingdom Viridiplantae; phylum Streptophyta; class Magnoliopsida; order Asparagales; family Asparagaceae; genus Agave; species Agave tequilana. The sequence continues at coordinate 49,527 of JAVJIF010023434.1, forward strand.
TCCATCCTCTTTTCAAAATCAATATTTTCCTCTATTGGTTGTTCTAGAAAAGAGAAATGTTGGTAACGTGGTTGACCATATGACTTGAGGGAGTTGTATCCCCACTGACTATGTAAAGAGTGGTGTTGATTGTTCCAGTCTTGTTCATAATATTTGGACTGGGGCTTAAATTGATTCGGATAAGACTAATCTGGCAACTTGATTGGTTAAACTTATGAAATATTGGGTTGGTAATATCCGAGTCAGAAGAGGTTGGTGTAAAGTATGGATTACTATTTTCATTGGAATAATTATAATTGTAATTCATATCACAAAAATGTGAAAATAAAAATAAAAATAAACAAACAAACAAAAAAAAAAAGAAAAATCTAGCCTAAGTTAGGATAGACCTTAAACTTAAATGACTCCTAACTAGTTAAACTATTCACGGGGGTATATTGTCGAATCTGACCCCAAGTTAATCAGTCAGATCAGGGCAAGATTGATAAGAGGTATCCGCGCTAAAAGCGATGGGCTTAATTAAGCCAAACCACAAGGCTTCGAGATTTAGCCTCTCAATCCCTGAGCTTTGATACCGATTTGACAAGAGTAAAATTCTAACAACTTTCCCCTTAGGTCAGTCTCCTATTTGAGTCCGAGATGTCCCTAGAGCCAACGTCTACTCAATTTTACGTTAGGCTTGGTTAGTGAGTGAGGAGATAGTTTATGGGCTAAGAGAGATTAATGGCTTCTCTACCTTATTTTGTTTATAGAACAAACCTTTAATTCAATTTAGTGCAAGTGTACAATTATATAGTAGAAGAAACACATAAACAATATGAATCACTCAAAATATTTTTTCTAAACTATATGCAATGCACACATGCTTCTGCTCCAGTACTCTTCAACAGTAATGTAATTGTAAACGTAATTAAACACATGACTAGAATGCAATGTCTAAAACGTTATTTAAGCAATTACAAACACGTGTTACTGTTGAGTTAACACAGTGTGTACAGTAGGCTAAATAAGAAAAATGCTAGCAGCAAAGACTTAAAATTTCAAATTCAAATACTTGCAACCAAAGCAGAGTTAGTAGTCCTCTCATATTGCCATAGAAACACGACTTTTGCCGCGGTTACGCGACAATTTTGAGGGCTTTTGGGCTCTGCTTTCAAGAGCAGAGTCTAGAGCCACTTATATGCCTACTACAACAATTATTTTCTTCAACTAAGCCCCTGAACATAAAAACAAAGGTGAAAGTTTAACCGTTTAAATAAACTTAAAAAAACTTATTGTCTCTCCCCGACAACGGCGTCAAAAATTTGATTGAGATTATACCTGCACAGAAAAATATAGAAATATAGAAATGAAATAGATAGTGTAAGGTTTTCAATGCTACCACCATAGCTAGTGGTTATGCGGGTCGTGATCCACAAGGAGTGACTGCGTTAGAAGCTTTTAAATAAGTTCTTTTTAGTTACAAAAATTAGTTAAATGTTTCTTCTATTTTTTTTAAAGAAAAGAAAATGAAAGAATTCTAGGTTAAGTTCTGGAAAAATCAAAATAAATAAAAAAGAAGATGGTGCCAGTTATAAAAGTATTTTTTTTAAAACTAAGATATGAATAAGAACGAAAAGAAAGTTAAAAGTATACTTACCTCTTATGCTTGCTTCATCTTAGACTTAAGCAATGACTTACCTTAGCTTGAAGGTTTTTACTGCATGGAATATAAGATTATCCTCATTCTATACTGCTTATAGATCATCAAAATTATGAAAAGAAAGTATGAATTGATGCAAAACTTACCCGTTTAGCAGTGAGGATCCATCATCATAAGCCATCAGTGACTCTTGCAAGGGCGAGGCATGTTCGAGGTCATTAGAAGCATACGGATTGAGATCAAGCATATAAGAGCAAGTACCAACGAAAAGCAAGAATAAAACAAAAAAAACGTAACATTTATTAAAAAGAAACTATAAGAAAAAGGGGAAACTTACATCAATTGTTACACTTGAATTCACTCTCTCTTTTTCCTATGAATCTCTCTTTAATATGAATTACATACAGAAACAGATAATTACATAAAGAAAAAAAAAACTTAAGTTAAAACTAAAGCAAAACCTAGTATAAGCTCTCTCTGCTGGAGTGATGCCCCTTTACCTTCAGAAATGTAGGTATTTATAGTCAAAGCTGAATAAGGGAGAGCGGACGAAGATAGGAGCAAAATCTCTTAGCCACAGAAAAGATCTTTTGATAAGCTTGGAGATAAGCTTGGAGATAATTTTTTGTTTTATCCCTTAATCTTCTTCAGTTAGATTGTGTCGTATTTTTTGAATCTTCTGAATATACATCCCAATCCTTTAGATATCCCTTTATATATTAATAGGGTTGCTTTGGAACTTCTGGAATTTCCACTCCCCCTTGATTTTCCAGCTAATTAAATAAATTCAACTAAATCTAATTAGTTGGATTTGATTTGTGATGATCTTAAGCTAACCAAATAGATTCATATAAATCTGATTTAACTGGTATTTATTTGGTATTATCTTCTCTTTTTTCATTAATCATATATTGCATGAATTAAACATTAAGACAAGGTGATTAGCAGATTTATTACAAGATTAGTGTAGGAATGTACTAATAAATAATGCAATATACGTGCACGATCGTTGGCCTACGTCCACGGTAAGAGAACTTGAGAGAGCTTTATTAATAACTCGATACAAAGAGATCTATGTTTTCTCTTGATGCAATAAGAGTATTCACTTTTCTCCTTAATCTAGACCTAGATTATAAGAGTATTAACTTATCTTTATGCACCTTGATCTTGCTCTCTCTTTGCTTGGCTTCCTTCCGATCTCCTTAGTGTTTTCTATCTTTTCTCCTTGAGATCAGCTTGATTGAGACAATTACAATGCTTGGTTATAACTTTTATTTATAGTATTTTACAATACAACTTCTATTTCGGCTATGAGCTGATCTTGGTTTTAGATGCTTGAAGAATCTTGATCACTCCTATTAGAAGTTGATCTCCTTGGTTTAGAAGAATTCTAGACCTTTAATCTTAAAAATAATTCTTTCATTGAATAGAAACTGAGTCCTATTCATACTCCACTAGAAAGAAAACTGCCACCTGAAAAGAAAACTGATTCTGTTTCAGAAAACGCCCCATATAGTCGACTAGGCTTCTCTCTGTAATAGGTTTATATAGTCGACTACTGTAACTGCTTCCTCTCTGTATCTGTACTAGTCTATGAGTACTTAGGCCTACTCTACTAACTTTCCTAGATCTGCTTCTCTTTTTCCGCTTCAAGCCATCATCTTTTCCAACTTTGATAGGATCCTTTTGGAGCATCATCTCCTCTTGAAAATAAGGCAAAATTCTAACATGTTGGAATTGATATGCTGAGATACCCGTCAGTATCTATAAACTCCTACTGAAATATGGGAGTATTTAGAACGTGGGGATATCTTTGCGTCTTGGGACACCTATTGCTGAGTTGTGTCCATGGAAGTCGGGAAGAGTGGTAGTTGCTGATGTTGAGGAAGAAAAGGTCCCAGTATCTTCTTCTCGGGGTCGGATGTGAACTCGGGGCAAGGCTCTGAGGCTTGCTCCTCAGGGTTGAATGTGAGCTCGGGGGGAAGACTTCGGTGGTCTCTCCTCGGGTTGAGCGGCTGGTATCTTGAGTTTGTTGGTCACTCAAAATGTTCTTTGTACGGCATGACACGTGTCGTGATCTTGTGGAGCGGTCAGGATCTGACCACTATTAAGTTACTAAGATATATTATTCAAAGATTGATTGAAATGATCTTGATGGAATTCATTAACCGTGGAATTTTGAAGTCAAACCCTAATTGCAAGATTTCAAATATTTTTGTCTTCAACCAAGAACTTGAGAATACTAGGAGAGTATGAATTAATAAAGATCTGAGCTGTATTGAGTACAAGATAACATAACATGAAAAGAAGTTAAAATCATGTGCATCTTTACGAAGTAGTAACAGCAATTTTGTCAACAAGCTAAAAAAATAAAAACTAATTAAAAAGATATCAAGAATAAGTTTCTATCCCTCATCCCCTGCAATTGTATTCTAATTGGGATAAAGCTTGCAAAAATAGACAAAAGAATTTAATAAAAATTGACAATTGACCTTTTATATTTCTGATTAACAACCTTTGAATTTTTATTTTAAAGGTGCATTTAACCTCTTGTAGCAATTTTTTGCAGTAGTAGATACGATCACAGGGGGTGACACCATGGGCGTAAAGAAAATTGCTTTGTTATTTTCAGCATCCGCGTCATGTAGTTCTTCCGACTTCTCCTTTTGCTCCGCAGGTTCTGCTTGATCACGAAGGCATGCATTTTCTGCCTCCAAAATGCATAGTTTTTTCTTTAACTTCTTATACTTCCTTTTCTTTGAATCAAATGTTCGATTGTACTAATTATTCTCTTAGGGTGGGCAGGGTCAGCCCATTTGAAAAAACTGCATGAGTTGCTTGCACACTTATGAAAACGTCGTCCATAGTTAACCCTTATCTTGCTCAAAGAACCACTGCAATTAAACCGTTGTGCACGTTTGGCTACAAGTCCGCAGTGACATATTTGAACACCGCATCCCGATCAAAGTTTGAACAATTGAAAAAGATGTTGATGGTGAAAGAATCTGCTCAAAAGATAGAAACAATACAATAAAAAATTAAAAGCTTTTTTTTTTGAAAAAATAAAATAAAATAAAAAATTATGCCAGAATTTCTTGCCTACAAACAAATTATTACAACAACAGTAGTAATCATAATAAAACAGAGGTATTTCTAGAAAAAAATAAACAACATACCTGTCATGGCTAATAGAATTGTAGGCACCCGCACTGTGGTCTCAATGGGAAAGAGTTTAGGTTGAAACTAGGGTTTGGGCCATAGATCTCTTGGATTCTCTTGATGTCATCTATTGTCAGTTCAGTTTTTCTGGCAATAGAGTAGTCCTTGTTCATTACTGCCTCTATATCAATATCGGAGTGATCCAACCCTAATGCATGCCCGGCCTCATGCATGAACA
>JAVJIF010023436.1:0-55290 GCA_038442645.1 Agave tequilana
TCCTTCACATACTATCTGCCAGAACCTCTGTAGTCTGACCCACCCTGAATGGTATGAAATGAGCTGACTTGGTGAGACGATCAATGATAACCCACACAGCATTATTACCTTTGGGACTACGAGGTAATGCCGTGACAAAGTCCATAGAGATGTGCTCCCACTTCCATTCAGGTATTGGCAAAGGATGAAAGAAGCCCAGCTGATCTCTGATGCTCAATCTTTATTGCTGGCACACCAAGCACTTAGCTACAAACTGAGCTATCTCTCTCTTCATGGCATTCCACCAAAAGTGCTTCTTCAAGTCCTGGTACATCTTGTTTCCTCCTGGATGTATAGAAATAGGCTGAACTGTGTGCTTCCTCCAAAATCTTCTGTCTAACTTCCCCTTGGGGAACACAAAGCCTACCTCCAAAGTACAATGCACCATCCGGACGAATACAGATAATCCGTCCTCAATCCAGCCTCTACCTGAGCTTGAATGTCTGAAGTCTGGGGTCTCCTTCTGAGCTTCCTTGATCTCTTCTATCAATGAAGACTGGATCTGCAAGGTCATAAGCTGTCCTGTCTTCTCAGCTCCTCGAACCACCATCAAGTCCAATCTGATAAAGTCCTGAATCAACTCCTTCTGTTGAGTGATTTGGACTAACACTCTGTTCTCTGGCATCCTGCTCAGGGCATCTGGAACTGTATTGACCTTGCTGGATGATATTGCAAGTCAATGTCATAGTCTGCCATCAGTTCCAACCACCGCCTCTGCCTCATGTCAACTCTTCTGTGAAAAGATATACTTGAGCTCTTGTGATCTGTATATATCAGCACTTTATCTCCCAGAAGATAGTGCCTCCAAATCTTCAAGGCAAAGATCACTGCCGCCAACTCCAAGTCATGAGTTGGGTAATTCCTCTCATGAGGCTTCAAATGCCTAGATGCATATGCTATCACATGATCATGTTGCATAAGTACGCATCCCAGGCCTTTACCTGATGCATCACTAAAGATGACCATCCCCCTCTCCCTGAGGGAGTTCTCAAGATAGGAGCTGAAATGAGCTTCTGCTTCAACTGCTCGAAGGCTGCTTCACACTCCTCTGTCCAAATATACCTTACTCCTTTCCGGGTGAGCTGGGTTAACGGAGCTGCAATCCGAGAGAAATCCTGGACGAAACGTCTGTAATATCCAGCTAGTCCAAGAAAACTCTTTATCTCCGTCACCGTCCTCGGAACTGGCCAATCCTTTACTGCCTGGACTTTGCTCGGATCAACTGAGATACCTTCTGCTGACACCATATGTCCAAGAAATGCTATACTGTCCAGCCAGAATTCACACTTACTCCTCTTGGCATGAAGCTGCTCCTGCTGAAGTGTCTGCAACACAATCCTCAAGTGTTCAGCATGCTCCCTATTGTTCTTGAATAGATCAAGATGTCGTCGATGAAAACAACAACAAACTGATCCAAGAAAGGCGAGAGAGAACACTCGGTTCATCAAGTCCATAAACACTGCAGGGGCATTAGTGACTCCGAAAGGCATAACAAGAAACTCATAGTGGCCATATCGGGTCCTGAATGCCGTCTTCGGTATGTCCTCCTTCTTCACCCTCAGCTGGTGGTAACCCGACTGTAAATCCAATTTGGAGAACACACGGGCTCCATTAAGCTGATCAAATAGATCATCAATCCTGGGAAGGGATACCTGTTCTTGATGGTGACCTTGTTCAATTCCCTGTAATCAATACAAAGTCTCTTACTACCATCCTTCTTGTTGGCCAACAGTACTGGAGCTCCCCATGGTGAAGTGCTTGGCCTAATCAATCCCTTGTCTGAGTACTCCTGCAGCTGCTTTTCAGAATCTCTAACTCCATCGGTGCCATCCTGTACGGAGCCTTAGATATCGGAGCTGCTCCTGGAACTGTATCAATGGAGAACTCAATCATCCTGACAGGTGGCAGTCCTGCGATCTCAGCAAACACCTCCGGGAATTCATCCCACACCGGCACCTTCTGCTTCTGAAACCTCCGAAGAAGTAATCTGAGACTTTCCCCTAGTGGACTTCACTTCTCCACTAAACTGGAATTCAGGTTGAAGGGGAATTCTGAAATTAATCTTCCTCTCCCTACAGTCAATCACTGCATAGTACTGACTGAGCCAAGTCATGCCTAAGATTACGTCGTACCCTTTGGTGTCTAGTACGAGCATATCTATGGCCATGGTCTTATCACACAGTTCTACTGGACAATCAGTACACACTCTAGATGATATGACTACCCCATTCCCTGTACTTATCTCCCATTTGTGGTCTAACAATTTAACAGGAATAGAATGTACAGCCACAAATTTATCTGAGATGTAACAGTGAGAAGCACCTGAATCGAAGAGAGCGAGAACAGGTATTGAATGAACTCTGATGTTACCTGTAATCACTTCCTCTGAAGCCTCTGCCTCTTCTGCTGTCAGAGTATAAGCCGACCTCTGCCATGCCCTGCTGCAGTCCTGCCTCCTCTCTGGACTGGGCGAACAACACGCTGTGGAGGAAGTGGAAGAGCTTCCTCATCACCGGCCCCTGGTTCTCTGCCCAAGTGGTCCTGGTAGCATCCTCTGTCCATTCGGTCCTTGAAGTGCTGGCACTGCTTGACCGGTTATCCCCACTCTTCTATGTGGACAAGCCTCTATGGAATGGTCTCTGGATCCACACACCAAGCACAGCCCATTTGCCCTCCGGCAATTTGGTCGAGTGTGCCCTGGTTCTGACACAGTAGTTGCAGAAGGCAATAGGTTGGGCCGTCTGGTAAGGAGCTGGCCTGAAAGGTTGCCTCATCTGGATCTTCGCTGCTCTGAACGGGCCCCCTCTTCCCATAGGTACAAATGGCCGCTTCATGACCTGCTGCCTCATCTGATCCCCTTGCTCCTTCTCAAAATCCACGCTCCACCTCCCGAGCGATGGTGAGAACCTCTGCATAGGTCTTCAGCTGCTGGGGCATCAGATACATCTGAATCTTCATCTGTATGACCCTGCTGAAACCTGCTCGCTCGCTTCTCTGTCGTCACCATATACGGCGCGAAGCGGCTCAGTCGGAAGAAACTCCGCGGCATACTCGTCCACGGACTTGTTCCACTGCTGGAGCCTGATGAATTGCTCCTCCATATCTTTCTGTGCCGTAGCAGGGAAGAAGCGGCTGTAAAAACTCTTGGAGAAGGCGTCCCAAGTAACGGGCTTCTCCAGTCTAGCCTCCTCTGCGAGCCACCAAGTTCTCGCAACATCTTTAACTGAATCTTTGCTACCTCAACTTGGTTCTCCTTCGGGACACGGGCTGCATTCAGTAGGTCTGCAGTGTCCGTCAACCATTGCTCAGCCTCCAATGGTTTCTCGCCTCCCGTGAAGATGGCCGGTTGCAGCCGTCGGAAGTCGGACACGTTCCCCGGCCTCTGCTCCTTCGGGGCTGCCAACTCCTGCCTAAGGAGCTCGGTCTGCTGTGTGATGATTTCCTGCTGTTGCTGGTTTCCCAGCATGGTCTGAATGACCTTCAGGATATCAGCATTCTCTCCTCCTACGGGTCCATTCGGGACTTGCCCGATATTGTTACGACCCGATCGTCTCTCCATACCGAATGATAACTGGAATTGGAAACAATTGAAAGGAGTTTAGAATACGAAGGAAATGATCAATGAAGGAAGCAAGAAGGACTCCATAACTTTGTACATTGTAGTTGGCATAAGCAAATTACTAGAATTTGCCACTTGATTGTACTTTAGGTTTGAGAGCCTAGGCTCTGATACCAACCTGTAACGCCCACATTCCACGGATACGGGGACGTCACTGCGACGTATATACGTAGGTCAGAAAATGCCCCCAGTATATACGCTAAGCATAAAAGTACAACAAGAATCAGAGTACAACACAAAGCGTGGTACATACATATGCCAACTATAAAAGTACTAATACAAAGTTATACAAGTTATGATAACTGTTACACTTTACAAGTGTTTTGTTTCACAACCAAGTCCAAAAGAATATATATAAAGATATACACAAGGTGCTCACGTAAGAGATGGAGACTCGTGAGCCAAAAAGAGGAGTACGGCACGAGGGAACTAGGGCTGGTCAGCCTGCTCACTGAAGTATGCCTGATCTTCCGTGGAAGGATCCACTTCGTTCCAGGTCTCGGAATCTGAATATGCAAAATCCAAGGAATCAAGACATATAAACAATAGATAGCTACAGCCAAGTGGCTAAAAGACGAATACAAGTGAGATGGGACTATATAAGGTATATCAACTAACAGATATGAAAGGCATGAATAGGTAAAGTCGTACAATAGATCTACAATTAACGTTTTATTATTATTACTTATCTTACTGTGATATCTAGCTATGTGACCCAGCGTCCCAGGGCACATAGATCCATATCTAGTAAAACAAGGTTGTTATTGGAAATCAGCGGTTGTATCGACGAACTATGTTTACAGTGGATCCCGTACATGCCCGGGATAACGGTCCAGGATTGTTCCGTTGCTTGGTGACGGAAGCCAGCCGCTAGGCCATCAGGAGGGACTTATGTATGCCCTTATCATGATGGTACCAGTAATAGAGGGAGCAAGCACTCCCCTCGGTCCCCTGGAGGCCCACAGGTTAGACCGGAACATGGGTTGCACAACACTTAAAAGCCACTGTAAACACGAACACATATCGATATCCGCATGTTTTCCCCGACCCAATATAAGTTGGTCCATTTTATACAAAAGTCAAGTATATCATGCTTGGTTCAAGTGATGGCATGATAAATGGGGATATCCATTTATTAACAAGTCATGAAACGGGAATATATAATAACAAGTCATGAAGTAATATGAGATAAGATTCATCAAGTATCATGTCATGTAATATCAGTAATGTAGCATAAACATGAACATGTATCACATGTGTATAGAGGTTCAAGTCCAAAATCAGAAAAGGAAACAACTAAGTTAAATAGTCAGAATTAGTCGACTAGGTGGGAGATTAGTCGACTAATAAGGGTCTTCAGTCGACTAATAGTCCGCAGGAGTCGACTAAAGTGGTTTTCCAGAGAGTTGGTAGTCGACTTGGGTTGGAAGGGTAGTCGACTTGGTGAACTATAAGTCGAAACGGGTATGCAAGTCGACTAAATCTGTGATATAAAAAGTTGGGATTAATTTCCGGGACATGTTAGTCGACTAGGGTACTATGTATAGTCGACTAGAGGTCTCTGGTCGACTAATAATTTGGGATAAGTCGACTAGAGCCGAGAGTTGGTAATTTTTTGGTTCAAGGAAAATTAGTCGACTAGGGGTCAAAATGTAGTCGACTAGGGGGGTCTAGTCGACTGGTAAAAATGGGTTAGTCGACTAAAACTGTGAAATCAGAAAAGCTACGTTTCAACTAAAGTGGGTTAGTCGACTAGTCTCTAGTTCAAGTCGACTAATCCTGGAGAAAACAGAAAACAGAACAGAATTTCAAATGGTTGTTTGTTGGTCTAAAATGGGATTTTATGACACAAGTGTATATGAATGATCTTCACATGTACACAAAGAAGTGATCTAGTCTTGGTGAGTAGAAATACTCACAAGGAAAGGTTATTTGAAGGTTCTACGAGTCTTGAAGGATCGTTTGCCGACGATGTCACCAACTAGGTCTTTGGCGATACCTCCGACGAAGTGAGATGCGATCCAAAACCAAGAGTGTGGTAGCTTGAGAAGAAGATGGTGAAGGCTTGAGGTGGTTGGGAGTTAGGGATTGAGAGGAGAAGTGAAAAAAGAGAAAAGAATTGTAAAGGAAAGTTTATATAGGATTTAATTTTTGTAAAGGGGATGAAAATAAAGAATGGAGAGGGGTTTGTGCAAATAGGGGAGGATGGGGTTGTCTCCCTTGGCCAATGGTGGCCGGCCATGGAAGAGAGAGAAAAAGAGAGGAATTGAAGGGCATTTATGAGGAAGGGTGTGGAATTTTAGATATTTTGGAGGAGAAGATATTTTGGGAAGTTGGTGGAAGGAAGGAAGGAAAGAAAAAGGAAAAAGAAAAGGAAAAGAATTTGTAAAAGAAAAGATATTTTCTTAATTTTGAAAAATGAAAATATTGAAAACACTGATTCCCGGGTTTAAATCGAGAATGCGGAAAACATTTCAGAAAATACCGAAATCGTCCGAAATTCAAGTATCTCGGAACGACTCGTAATTTTTACCAAAAATCAAGAATAATATAAGAAGACGTATAGTGAAATCCGTTTGAAGAAATACTTTATAGTTTTAAAACTAAAAATCCCGGAATCAGTTACCTACCGACTCCGTTGGAATTTCATAAATTTATAAAATTCTAAAAAAAAGTATTTAGATAAGAAATGTCATTCTAAGAAATAATGTCTAAAAGATTTTCTTGAAATTCCTAACTGTTTGGGAATTAAAATTCCAGGAATCGATCAGCGATACTGGTCGACACCGGTTTTGAAGAAAATCATTTTAATTCTAGAAAATTCCAGAAATTCACCTAAAATCTAATATATTAGAAAATGATATTGAAATTGAAATTGGTCAAATACGGGAAGTAAATCGAAAAAATACGATCGAAAAGCTGAATACGCAACTTAGTACGTATTTCGGAAACGGGGTATTACACTAAGTCTCCTCTTTCAAAGCAGATGTGGAGACCAAAGCAGAAGGCTCTGTATGAAGCCTCAGGCGTTGCTACGTCACAAGCCCGTCTCTCTCAAAAAGGCAAGATGCCTGCCTGCTTCGACGAGACTATCAGCCGCGAAGTTACAACGGCGATGATGCCTTCGCCTAATTCAGGAGCAGTAACTCCTCGCGCCAGCCTCGTTCTTATGAGCGAAGCTACTGTACCTCAAGGTACCCATGATGTTCGCACTCGCGAAGTTGGAACCAAAGCGCCACAATGTGCTAAGCTCGCTCTTTGCAGCGAAGCTAAGGGATTGCTCCTAAGTGCTGATAGCGGTGCTTATGCAGCTTCAGCGCCCAAGGGCATTTCCAAAGCTTTTAGCCGCAAATTGAGAGCCAAGGCACTATCTAGGGCTAATCACCTTCGTAGCAACATAGTGGATAAAGCACAACAGCGTGCCTCGCTTCCCAGTTCATCAAGTGCTAAGCTCGCCCTTCGCAGCGGAGCTAAGGGATCGTCCCTAAGTGTTGACAGCGATGCTTATGCAGCTTCAGCACCCAAGGACATTCCCAAGGTTCTTAGCCGCAAAGCTAGAGCTAAATCACTATTTAGTGCTAATTATCTCCGCGGTGATAAAAAGAACAGGACATCGTCCTATGCGCGATCCAACAGAGCCTCTGCGCTGGATCGTTTAGACCCTACTGGGTCTGACTTGCGGGAATTCCTGATAAGCAAACGAAAGTCAGAATCTTTCCAAACTTCCCCCTCCCGTTGTCAGCAAGTGGGATGTCAGTTGGTGACAGTCCACTCAATCCATTACCGGCTAGGACCGATCCCCGCCACTCCTCCAGGCCGACGATCAGTTTTTGATCGACTGTCGGTGCAAGCTCCGGTGAAACATCGTAAAAAGAGCGTATCGCGAGATCTGCCCTCTGCATCTGTTAACATGACCGGAAGATGACGAGAGCTGCGTAGGGGCAGACGAGCGTCCCACGACACTCCCTACAGCTCCCCAGATTCGGATTATAACCTAGGCTTGAGCGAAGTTTTGGTTCATGAAGAAGGCGTCTTCCGAAACACCAGATCTAGGGTTGCAATACCCTACAGTTATGAACAGCCATCTTCTTCAACTGCAGTAACCTCACCAAAACCAATAAGAGGATTAGTCCGATGGTCTGATGAAGAAGACGAAGACAGTGGGTATGCCTCTTCAGCGACAGTCAGCTCGGTACGAACAGACAGAGTATCAGTGAATATGGCTGAAAACGGTCATAATGACCTTCGTCGACGTTTGGAAGCTCATGAGCAAACTTCCAAGACCCAGCAAGAAGCTTTGGACAACATACAACAGATGCTCGCTCAACTCCTCAATAACCGGAATAATAATGATACCGAGAGTAACCATGATGAGGAAGAACATCTTAGCAATGAACAGCCAAGGACGGAGAAGTCGAAGGAGGGTTCTTCTTTGGACGCTGAAGTCCTTAAAGGCATCCAAGCTCAAATTGCATCCCTAGCTCAGAGGGATGAACTAAAAAAAGTAGGGGCAGTCCGTCCTTACCCACTGGAATGGGATTCAGTACCATATCCACCAAAGTTCAAACCACCAACGTTACATACGTACGATGGTAAGAGCTCGCCAAACCAGCACATCTACTATTTTCGGTCTCAGACCGGTAATGTTATAGACAATGATGCTATCATGGCTAGGCTGTTCATCGGCACCTTAAAGGGGGTAGCATTCGACTGGTTCCGAAGTCTCCCTCCGGGCTCCGTCAATTCTTGGATCGACCTGGAAACCCAATTCCTTTCTCGTTTCTATGAGGACGATACCGAGGTAACCATGGACAAACTCCTCTCTACCGTACAGAAGAAGGGCGAATCTGTCCGTGACTATATTGAACGGTTCAGAAACTTGTCTTTGATGTGCCCAGCAGGGATGCCATTATCCATGCTCTTACAGACGCGCAGACACAACTTCTTAGACCAAGTAGAGGTTCGCATGGGGGCTGTCAAAGCCCATACCTGGAAAGAATGGTCGAGCAAGTTGAGATAGCCGAAAAGTCGGCTAAAAAGTTCGAACCATCCACCCCTAAAGGCAAATGGGGTATAAATAATAAAGGACGTGGCGACATGGCACAGTCTTCTCAAGCCAAAGAGAAAGAGACTATGTCCGTAGAATTGTCAGGGGATGTTCAGTCGAAGGCCAAGAAGAGCGGCTTCAATAATCAGGAGTCTAAGTTTCCTCCGAAACAGTACTCCTTCAAAGACGATCAGGTGGTCACAATATTCCATTTACTCCACAGAGGGAATAAATTGAAGCTGCCAGATGCCCAATGAAATAGGACGCACGAATGATCCTAAATACTGTCTCTTTCATAGGATGATTCATCATCCTACCGACAAATGCTTTGTACTCAAGGACAGAATTCAAGCTTTGGTCGACGCCGGAGTCCTGACGTTGAAGTCAGAACAAAAGAAAGTCACTGCAAACATGGTGACCCTCGAGTTCGGCAAAACCTCAAAGGTCACAGTTCCTGACGGGACTTACCCAATCCCTGCACCACGGCTGGAAGTCAAGCATCCTTCAGCTAAAACTCAAGATAATAGGAGTCTTGTTCCCTTGACATTGGAGACAGGGGAAATCATGTGGATACACCCAGACCTTGTCCAAGACGAACAATGGGATTCAAATCCAAGTCGAAGGGCAAATCTTACAATGTCATCTCCATCCTGCCAGACGATGACAATTTCACATTAGCTTCTCTCAGTGATTCTAAAGGAGAAAAGCACGCTTGCGCGACGCAGGTCAATGTACCTCAGCCGACGGGTACTCGATTCGAAAAATCATACTTAAAACAGTATGAGAAAGCTACTGACGAGACACAACAGCAAACGACATCAGTACAAATACCAGCATCCGCTTCGGTTCCAACCAAGGGAAAGAAGAAGCCAAAGGAAGCCTGATTCGATCATGTCCTGAAGAAACCTTCAGGCTCAGGGCTTGACATGCCCTTTCGTTTTGACATATTAGCCCAGCTGGCTAATATCCCGGCTCGTATTACCATACACGAGCTCCTTCGTCTCTCAAAAGAGACAAGAGAAGCACTCAGAGATGCACTAGCTAATTCAGAATCATTCCTGACGTATATGCCAGAGATCCCTAAAGATGACACTCAGTCTTCTTGCCCCGAATGCCATCATGTACAATCAAAGGTACATGCTATTACCTTCATGTTATGTCGACGACATTGCTGTCAAAAGCCGCAATAATAATGACCATCTTCGTGACTTAAGAACGATGTTCGACATAATGCGGGCTCATCAACTGAAAATGAATCCGACAAAATCCTTCTTGGGAGTTTCGAATGGCAAGTTCCTTGAATTTATCGTTACATCAAAAGGAATTCATCTTGACCCAGACAAGGTCAAAGCCATTCAGGGCATGCATCCACCAAGGAATCTCAAAGAGCTTAGAGGTTTGCAAGATAGACTGGCTTATATTAGAGATTCATTGCAAATCTCTCAGGCCGCTGTCAACCGTTCACCCGACTCATGAAAAAGGGTGCTTCCTTCGTATGGGATCAAGCTTGTCAGGAAGCTTATGAGGATATCAAGAGATATCACACAAAACCTCCAGTCTTAATGGCTCCCACATCAGGGAAACCATTCTTTCTTTATGTGAAAGCTATGGACCATTCTCTTGGTGCCCTGCTTGCTCAAAAAGACGATAATGGTCACAAACAGGCCATTTATTATCTGAGCAGGACTCTAATAGGGGCGGAATCTCGCTATAATCCTATTAAGAAGGAGTGTTTAGCTCTTGTCTTTGCCGTTCAGAAGACACGACATTATTTGGTCGGCCAAACCATACATGTAATCTCCAGAGTGAATCCTTTGCGCCTTCTCATGACGAAGCCAGGATCATTGAATTCAAGATTAGCTAAATGGGCGCTTCTTTTGTCTCAATACGACATGCTCTTTATCCCTCAAAAGGCGGTTAAAGGCCATGCACTTGCAGAGTTCTTGGCTGCTCATCCAGTTCCGGAACACTCAAAACTTTATGAAGATATTTCAGATGAAGTCTTCGAGTCCAATGTAACCTCAGAGGATGAAGTTTGGCAGATGTTCTTCGATGAAGCATCACGAATAGGCCCTAAAGGCAGGATTATTGCCGGCGTGGGGGTTGTGTTTATCTCTCCGCAAAATCACGTCCTTCCTAGAGCATTCTCTCTGACGGAATCATGCTCCAACAATGTAGCGGAATATAATGCTCTACTCATTGGTCTTCAGCTCACCCACGGAATTGGGGTACGCTACCTGGAAGCTTACGGCGATTCAAAACTGATTATCAATCAGGTTAAAGGCGAATATGAGGTTCGTCACGAAGACTTGGTGCCTTGCTATCACGCAGTCATCGAAATGGCTAATCTGTTTGATGGCTTTTACATCGGGCACGTATCTCTATTCAGAATACTAAGGCAGATGCTCTTGCTACATTGCAACAACGCTAACCTTGCCAGTCGACACTGAATATCACCTTACAGTGGCGACTCGACACCTTGTCTACTCTAAACATATGTTAAGAACCAGAGAGGTCTATAATATCTCGACGGATCTTGAGCCGAGAGACTGGCGATTTCCTTTCATCGACTATGCTTTACATGGTCTGCTGCCAGACAATCCTAAAGAAGCGACATCTATCAGACGAAAGTTTCTCCGTTTCTACTACGATCCAACTCTGAAGACACTTTACCGTCGTTCATATGACGGTATCCTCCTCCGTTGCCTTTCTAATTCAGAGGCACAAGAAGTGCTTAAAGAAGCACACGACGGCATATGCGGAGCTCATCAGCCAGGTCCAAAACTTAAAGACAGACTGCATAGGCTTGGATATTATTAGTCAACTATGATAGCCGATGTCATCCAATATGCACGAAGGTGTAAAGCATGCCAAATTCATGCGGACTTCATACACCAGCCCCCAGAGCTGCTCCACCCAACTGTTGCTTCATGGCCATTTGAAGCATAGGGAATAGATGTCGTAGGGCCAATCAGCCCCTCTTCGACAAAAGCACACTGGTTTATCTTAGCAATAACCGATTACTTTTCAAAGTGGGCAGAAGCCATACAACTGATTGAAGTCAAAACTTCTAACGTGATTAATTTCATCAAACACCATGTCATCCATCGATTTGGTGTCCCAAGGCGGATCATCCATGATAAAGGTCCCCAATTCATAAGCCAGGTATTCTATCGGTTCTGCGATAAATACCGAATTCAGAATGTGGCTTCAATGCTTATAATCCCGCCGCTAATGGTTTGGCGGAAGCATTCAACAAAACGATCATCAAGTTACTCAAAAAGTTCGTCTCCTCGAATAAGCGAGATTGGGACGAAAAGCTTGGTGAATATCTTTGGGCCTACCAAACCACGGTTCGGACCCCGACAGGCAATATGCCTTTTTCCCTGGTGTACGGGTGTGAAGCAGTCATACCGTTGGAAATCCAGATGTCGTCATTACGAGTCGCTCTGAGCACTAAGATCACATCAGAGGACAATGATCGATTGCGTCTTCAAGAGCTCGAAGCCCTAGATGAGAGGCGGTTACAAGCTCAGCAGCACATCGAGTTGTATCAAGCTCGGATCTCAAAAGCCTTCAATAAGAAGGTCAAACAAAGAGTCTTCCAGAAATGAGGTTTGGTTTTAACCGTCAGACGACCAATGATCATGACACACAAAACCAAAGGCAAATTTCAGCCCAAATGGGAGGGACCGTTTGTAATAGAAACAGTCTATTCAAACGGAACATATCGCCTTATGACTTCAGATGGTGATTTACTCATGATGCCGATCAATGGCAAGTTCTTAAAGAAGTATTATCCCTGATTAAGGATCCTTCTCATGATCAAGTTAACATTACACCTCTGATCAAGACTTTCAAATCTAAGGTACGCAGAAAGAGCGCCTCTCTCTTCCTCCAAGCGAGATCATACAACCATAAACCAGTAGGAACCTGGTCATACACTGGTTGTCTCAAAGAAGAATCAAGATTACACATGCACTAAAAATGATTCAACACCTTTAACGGTTAAGGATAGAGGAAAATGTTGGCCCTTTAAGCCCAACATAAGTCCTCGACAACTCATCATGCTGAGGGAAATAGTATGGCTAGCCCGACTCAAACGGTAGTTGGTAAAGGCATATCAAACCCGTTGACAGCTGACTAAAAATCCTAAGGGACCTGTTCCAATTTGATTCCCTCTCCAAAATCATCTTACCAGTTCTCATCCATGGAATGGTAAGACCACATATAAAAATCTTTTCATCCATTTCGCTGTTAAGTTAACATTAAACCTATGACAGTGATCTTCTCATTTTCTCAGTGAGAATGAGACCTTTTTCATGTTATGTTTAACACTACACCTCTGGCATCCGTTTCGCTGTTAAGTTAACATTAAACCTATGACAGTGATCTCCTCGTTTTTCGCAATGAGAACGAGACCCTTTCATGCTATGTTTAACACTACACCTCTGGCATCCATTTCGTTGTTAAGTTAACATTAAACCTATGACAGTGATCTCCTCATTTTTCGCGATGAGAACGAGACCCTTTCATGCTATGTTTAACACTATACCTCTGGCATCCATTTCGCTGTTAAGTTAACATTAAACCTATGACAGTGATATCCTCGTTTCTCCCTGTGAGAACGAGACCTTTTCATGCCATGTTTAACACTACACCTCTGGCATCCGTTTCGCTGTTAAGTTAACATTAAACCTATGACAGTGATCTCCTCGTTTTTCGCAATGAGAACGAGACCCTTTCATGCTATGTTTAACACTATACCTCTGGCATCCATTTCGCTGTTAAGTTAACATTAAACCTATGACAGTGATCTCCTCATTTTTCTCTATGAGAACGAGACCTTTTTCATGCTATGTTTAACACTACACCTCTGGCATCCATTTCGCTGTTAAGTTAACATTAAACCTATGACAGTGATCTCCTCGTTTCTCCCTGTGAGAACGAGACATTTTCATGCCATGTTTAACACTACACCTCTGACATCAATTTCGTTGTTAAGTTAACATTAAACCTATGACAGTGATCTCCTCGTTTCTCTCAGTGAGAACGAGACCCTTTCATGCTATGTTTAACACTACACCTCTAGCATCCATTTCGCTGTTAAGTTAACATTAAACCTATGACAATGATCTCCTCATTTTCTCAGTGAGAATGAGACCTTTTTCATGCTATGTTTAATACTATACCTCTGGCATATCTTTTTGTCAAGTTAACATTACACCTCTGACAAATTACTTTCCGAATTCCTACAAAGTTCTTTTTGTCACGTTAACATTACACTTCTGACATATGATCTTCTATGGAATTCATTTCCTAGCTCCCCAGCAAGTTCGTGAGTCCCACTCAGTCCTTGGTGGACTTTTCGGGTTGTCACGTTAACAATATACCTCTGACAATTTCTTCCAAATCCCATCCAAAATTTTGAGCTTGGTGGCATCTCAATCGGTTACGTCATTTCGACCTCTGAACCGGCAGATAGCCAAGTCTCATCTTTCAGTCCGGCAAGGAATATTTCTTTGTCATCATACGACAAGATTTTGAGCTTGGTGGCATCTAGCCAAGTCTCATCTTTCCATCCGGCAAGGACTATTTCTTTATCATCATACGACAAGATTTTGAGCTTGGTGGCTTCTCAATCGGTTACGTCATTGCGACCTCTGAACCGGCAGATAGCCAAGTCTCATATTTCAATCCGGCAAGGACTATTTCTTTGTCATCATACGACAAGATTTTGAGCTTGGTGACTTCTCAATCGGTTACGTCATTGCAACCTCTGAACTGGCAGATAGCCAAGTCTCATCTTTCAGTCCGGCAAGGACTATTTCTTTGTCATCATACGCAAGATTTTGAGCTTGGTGGCTTCTCAATCGGTTACGTCATTGCGACCTCTGAACCGGCAGATAGCCAAGTCTCATCTTTCAGTCCGGCAAGGACTATTTCTTTGTCATCATACGACAAGATTTTGAGCTTGGTGGCTTCTCAATCGGTTACGTCATTGCGACCTCTGAACCGGCAGATAGCCAAGTCTCATCTTTCAGTCCGGCAAGGACTATTTCTTTGTCATCATACGATAAGATTTTGAGCTTGGTGGCTTCTCAATCGGTTACGTCATTGCGACCTCTGAACCGGCAGATAGCCAGGTCTCATCTTTCAGTCCGGCAAGGACTATTTCTTTGTCATCATACGACAAGATTTTGAGCTTGGTGGCTTCTCAATCGGTTACGTCATTGCGACCTCTGAACGGCAGATAGCCAGTCTCATCTTTCAGTCCGGCAAGGACTATTTCTTTGTCATCATACGACAAGATTTTGAGCTTGGTGGCTTCTTAATCGGTTACGTCATTGTGACCTCTGAACCGGCAGATAGCCAAGTCTCATCTTTCAGGACTATTTTCTCAAATGGCTGCAATACAACTTGAAAGCAAGAATTCAGAAGCTAAAATAAATTGGAAATGCGACAGAGGAGTCAAATAATATCACTTTTTATTGATTCTAAAAGAGGGATACATGAATGCACATATTACAAGCTATGACGGTGCTTCATAGGACTTGATCCGTTCTTCAAGAGTGGCCAGCCTAGTCTTCCTCTCTTCAGCAGCCCTGATAAGCGCCTGCGACCTCAACTCGGCTCATTAAAGCTCGCCGTCTGGGCCAAGCGAGCTTCAATTTCAACCAAGGTTGTCCTCTGTGCTAGCTCCTGTCGCAAGACTTCGTCATGCTGGCCATTAAGCTGCCCAAGCCGAGCAGTCTCTTCAAAACGCACTGGTTCAGCCTTGGACAAAAGAAGATTAGCCTTCCTAATTATTTCCTTGGCCTTTTTAATTTTATCCTCAGCGTCAAGAAGAGCGCTACTAGAAGCGTCTATGGCATCCCCGAGCTCTACTTTCCTTATCTCCAAGGATTTCAAATCAGAAGAAAGGGCCTTAGCAGCTTCTTGAGCGGCGAGATGAGCTTCATGCATCTGAGCAACAAGATGCGCAAGCTGTTCGTTAATTGAAGACTCCAGATCTGAATGGCTAAGACAGCGCTATTCGTCTACATCCCTCTCGAGTCTGTCCACCATAAGCTCCAATGTGACGGCCTGGTCATCCCCTCCAAAGTCTCGGATACTGTCAATGCTTCGGGAAAGACCACCTTTAAAGCAGAAAATGAGGTAGTCGAGCCCTTCAAGACCAAAGCAATGGATCGCTTCAAGCTTTTATAAAAGCTGTCGACTAACTCAGCCACGAATTCGTTCTCGACCTCAGTTACTCCTGGCAAACGAGTAGCCCCTGAGGACAGAGTTTCCACTGGCTTCACTGGCGTAACTATGGAGGCACTGGCTGCAGCAACATGAGGGGTCGTCGGTGATCTCGGAGGAGTCCTCATTGAAACCAGTACACTAGCCACAACTGAGGTAGGACTAGTGACTATTTCCGGGAGAGCTGGCTCAACCACCAATGTTGGAGAAGTAGGACTGGTGAACACCTTCAGCTCCGCGCATGGCAAGATAGGCGGCACTGGCGAAACCAATGGCATCTCACTCACCGATATAGTTGGAAGTGAGGTTGATTCCATGACTACCGTTCCCTCAATTTCATCTCCTCTGACTGGTTCAGGCTGATAAGAAGGCAACCCGTAATACAAGACATCCAACTCAGCAGCATCCGTCGCGGTCGAAGTACTTACTTCACCCGTGGTTCCCACAGGAAGATTGGTTGGCTCTCTTGAAGTCGATGCACCCAGAGGCGGAACACCTACAACAAGACTTTGTTTAGGCAAGGCATAATAAATAGCAGGAGTCAAAAGGTCAAAATACTACCAAAAGATGATGTCGCCTCAATCGTCTTGACGGCTGCATCAGTCCCTACAGGCTCCATTGGAAAATCTTTGGTAGAATCAACACGAATGGCCGGCCCACCTTCACTTGCCGAACCCTCCGTGGTCCACCCAAAAGAGCTAGAAGTTACGGGACTTCCTTTTGAAGTCCCGCACCCGAAGGACCTACATCGGCCGCGTCACCTCCAGACTCTTCCGAGACGGCGAAATAGCCAGCTTCATCGCCTTCTCTATAAGTGAACAGGGGATCATAATGCTCCCCCTGTTCTCCGGCAGCCTCAGCTCTCGGGCTTCTCACCGCCTTAGTTCCTGAATCATAAAGTAAACAATGAGCCATATGGAACACATAAGAAGTATATTACAAGAACGGAGCTGATCTTACCCAGGTCCGGAGCAGCTTTACCACTAGTCTGCCTAGGAGCTGACAACCTAATGACTAATGGAGCAGGATGAGGAGGCACTGCAGATGATTCGCCCTCTGCAATAACCGTAGGAGCGTAGCGACGAGGCTTCTTCACTACCCTCTTCCTACGAGATCCACCTTCCCGCTTTCGCTTGAAGTGGACGTCAGGATCTTCTTCCTCCACTTCTTCCACATCAACGTGTTCCATGGGGGCCGTGCCTACCCCACCAGAAGCAGCTGTCCGAGCCTCAGCACCTGTATCCGCTTCAAAGTGAGGACTTCCTGCATCCGAGGCTTCGCTATCATCAACAGCAATGAATTCCCCGAGGCCTGGAACGCGAACCATTTTACCCTCGTTCTTCTCAGTGACCTTCCGCTTCAGCCGCTGAGAGATTAACTTCACACCAGAGGAATTAATAGAAAATCCAGTGGGTGTGGAGTTCGAGGTTCTATACCACTGACAGAATCCCAGGGTCGTCAGAAGGTTCGGAGTCCTTAGCGGCATGCACAGTCGCGCCTCGGTACAGCCAGCAATGAAGAACCGCCAGGCACGAGCTCCATCGATGAGGCTCCCCATAAAGGCTAGACTGCTGTTCGGATTACCTACGTACAGTTGGTCATACCCAAACTGCGGCAAACCGACTCGGAACATAGGGCTCCAGGTAACGGGTGTCCCCACTTCTGTACAACAAGTGTGATGGCCGGATGCTAACCAGCCACTCGAAAATTCCCCGACTCAATGACGTCTGCCCTTCTCCCACATCCTTGAATTCTTCACCATAGCCCGCATCGCGAATGTAGGGAAAGCATCGGAAAAGGCTATAGACGTCATGACGGCACAGCAGCTTACGGACCGTAGCCACATAAGTCTTCGACCATGAACACCCCTCGAATCGACGGAGAAGCGCCATACAAACACCTTCTGGGGGTTCCTCTCCGGCTTGGATGATGGAAGGGCAGTGAAGGGAACCACGCCATCAAATAAGTATATGGCAGACCTATTCTGGGGTTTGGTCCGTCGCAAGGCAAGATAGTCCCCTTTCCCCGCTTCGTCGTTGGTGGCCTACAGAAAGTCTCCGTCAATGCACGAAGGCCTCTTTGGATACAGCACACCATGGCTGGAAGAAGTCCAAGAGAACGACCATGGACTAGACGAACGGCAGGCAACAAGACAGTCGGATGAATGACATCGCCAGACGAAGATGGCACCACACATCTCTTCAACCAGACCATCAAAAAACCAGCCAGAAGTACCTTTCGGGATGTCGGTCGACGAGCCTGATAGTGAAAACTCCGAAGAATATCGCCTTTCTCATAGGGTCTGTCATCTTCTTCCAGAATTAGATCCCCTTGAGAGTGCTCTTGCATCCGGCGAAAGATGTCTTCATCAGCAACTCCACAATGAGCCGCTTCAGGAGTACCTTCCATGTCGGGGAACAAATAATTTCCCCAGCTCTTCAAACTGCATGAAGCTCCCTTACTGCTCCCATGCACGCTGGAACAAATGTACAGGTGGCACATCAACTCCCGGTAAGTCTCAAACAAGGCGGGCTCCTGCTTCTCCAGAAGTACCAATTCTGCCTGGCACGGAAAATATTCTTCATATGGAAAAGACCCCAAAGGCAGAGCAGAACTTCCCACATCTCGTGCAGAACCATACCCAATTCGCCAACAGGGGTGAAGAAGGTCCCTGTAGCCAGGTAGTACAACTCAAAGATGGCGTAGAAATTCGCTACGCTCATCTGAATACCATAACATGTTGCCCTGACGGTCTCGTAAAGTCCCAGCCTCTCCAGATCCTCCTCAAAATGAGCAAGGACATATAGGGTCAAGTCCCTCCACCATGCCTTAGGAGGGTGAATCCACCCTGGAGTCTTGAAAGCAGTGGCTGGATAGTTGCCACGAGCCTTAAAGAATTGATTTCCAAAAGTCTGAGCCACCGCAGGATTTTCTCCCACTGGGATGTCTGGAAGTACGTTCCCAGGATGGAGACCCAATATACAGCGAGGAGGACCCGTCCTTGTGTAACCAGGAGACGGAATTATCAACTTCCCTACGTGAACGGAGTCAGTAGCCCGAGTTATTCGCCACTGCATTTTTCGAGCCCTCGTCACGCATTGAAAGAAGGACAAGGGAAAATGCCGCTTGCTAGATGGGAGATGGTACTTCTCGCCATCCAATTTGAAAATCCACTGCCCCTCTCCGGCTAGCAGTCGGCGATCATTGTCTGGCGCTACATCTCCGAACATGAAGCCGGGCTTTCGATAGATTCTTCGGTCAGAATCTTCAAGGGGAGCAGTAGTTAAGATGCTCCTTATGGTGCGTTAATCCCGAGTATGAATAAGTGCATCCCAAGCAGGAGAGCTTTGCTCGCTGAATAGTGAAGCCTGCCCTTGAAACTGCAGGCTGACGTTGCCATCTAGCCCCTTGGCTGTACCAAAGAGACTGTTTAGAGGACCAGGAGTATAATGCACTGCAAAAACAATGAGAAACTATGATTAGTTCATCAGCTAAACAAGAGCTAAACAAGAATCCAATTTTTGTTAAGACATAGCCTCGCTCTCCGAGCAAAGCTGGCCTAATGATAGCTTCGCCCCAAAGCTTAGCTTCGCAGCTGCAGCTTAACTCCGCACTCCACACGAAGGCAGGAGGCAGGAAAATATCTAAGTGTTAGCTTCGCTCTGGAAGCTTGACCTCGAACAACAGAAACTGACGAAGCCCCAGGGGCTAACTTCGTCAGGAGGGTTTTATTGCCTAAAGATTATTTTAAGGGCATTAAGGTCCTTTTCAGTTACACTCCAAAGGCTAGCTTCGCACCCTACCATTCGTAGGATGTGAACCGCCTAAGGGATAGCTTCGCCTGGAAGCTTGAAGAAGGGACCCTTCAGTTCTAAGATTCCCAATCAAGAAATCAAGGAAAATTCAGGGAATCAAACTCCCTAAGATCACCAGATCATGATTGATCGTTCTGGGTTCATTGGAAGATAGTCAGAAATTGGCTTTAAAAGAGAGATGAAAATCTCTGATCAAAAGGGAAAGATCCCAACCGGCGATAGGTCGTTCGATGACCGGAGGAGAAGGACCCTCCGTTGTAGAGGTTGCTACCTCTTTTCCTGCTCGTCTTTTGGGAGCCATTGGAGAACTGTGGAAGTTCTTGAATTCTTGAACAAAGAAGAAAGAAGAAGAAAGGGCTTGCAGTGCTCTGAAAATTCAAAGAGAAATCGTGCCTTCTCTTTCAGCCCGATCAGGCTTTTATAGGCTGATGATTGCCTAAATGTCGCCTCCTCAAAAGGAGCGCAGGCAGTCATTTCAAATTAATTTGAAACGGCTCCTAAGCGCCTTCCCGAGAAGCGCTGCTTCAGCCCCGCTAAGGGCTAACTCCGCCGTGAGTCCAGTGTTGACTTAGCGCGACACTTGAATAACTTCACTAAGAAACATGCCTTAGCTCCGCTAAAAGCACATCTCTAACTTCGCGGAAATTCCATGCTAGCTTCGCCAGAAACTGGCTCCTGACTTATTTGGAAATTTGTCTTCAGCTTCGCCGGAAGTTTAGCTCGGCTAAGAGTTCTCATTTCCTCCTAGGGAAAAGACTTGTCTAAGTTGGTCCACTTCAGGTGTTCTCGAGTCAAAAAAGAAAGACTTGCAAAGCAGATAAACAGCGGAAAATAAATTTTATTGATTCAAAAGGGAAGATACATTGATACTACTACATCAAGGTTGTCTTTCATGCAACAAAGGCATACAAGTTGTCCTATCTACTTCCAAGCGAAACTAACTGGACACGAAAGGCCTTCCTCCTGCACAAGGCCGTAATCCTTCGCATAATGACAGATTTTATCATCAAGGAGCTAGATCATCTTTGATGAAAATTGGCAAAGGACCGATTGCCACCGGAAAGCTGGATCTTCTTTGATGAAAATTGGCAAAAGAAAGATCCGAGACCTTACAGGTGACGTCCGCTTTCCCGAAGTGGATCATCTCGGATAAGCGACTATCAGCCCCTTCTCGAAGTGGATCATCTCGGATAAGCGACTGCCAAGCTCTTCTGGGAACACACATCAGCTGCTCCAGTTTGTTCCTCCTACTTAGAATTAAAGTTTCAACTGGAAGATCGAGAGGCAAGTCTCTGATCTCTTTCATCAAGATGAAAGACTGACGGGCACAGTTCACTGCAACCCAAACTGGAAACAAGTTAGTAGTAAGTCAAAGGAAAAGCTGCAAAAGTGAAATGCTAAGTCAAATCTTTTGGGGCGAAGCAATTTATATCCGATTCAGTTGCAATTTAAGGATAGATTTCAGTTTCAGTTAAACAAAGGATAGTCGCTTGCACAGCGATGATGGGCTAGCTCAGCATAAGCCAAGTCCTACCCTCGCCTATATGGCTAAGCCAGACTGATCCAGAGGGACGCAGTCTTAGCCCCACCTATATGGCAAGACTGGCTCAAACTTGAAGAGACTAAGTCCCAATTCTTGCCTATGTGGCGAACTTAGCAGGCAAGCATACAATGATCTTTCTTTGATCAAGTGTAAATGATAGCTTCGCCGGGAAGCTGGGAAACAGGGCTGAAGCCCTTCTCTGCAGATCAGTCAGATACAAAATGAAGAACAAGGAAAATCAATCCCTGAGGCAGCTGTTAAAGCTAAATTAAGGGAGATAAACTCCCTGAAGTCATTAGTTCATTGGTAAAGTCTCTGGATGACCGAGACTCACCAGTTCTTGGCCGATTAATGACCAGAGGGGGCACCCCCACCAGTTCAGAGATCTGAGTATCTTTCTCTAGACAACCAAGAAAAGTCATGAACAGACTGCTTCTCTGCAAAGGACTTCAAGTGTCCTATTTATAGGCCTCATGGCCTGAGCGCACCGTTGCTGCTTCAAGCATAGCAGCGCGAGCGAATTTAAGGCATTTACTGAGCCTTGAGAAAGGGAATAGTCTCCCTCGGAAATGCGCAAGGAAGGAATGATATCCCTCGTTAATGCAAGAGAGGTTATTCTAATCTCGAAAAAGGAGCAATCCTTCTTGAAACTAGCCAAAAGGCAGTTGACCTCGGGAAAGGAACGACGTTCCAAGACTAATTCGAAGCGAAACTAGTTCGAGAGGCTCGAACGCGGAGCTATCCAGATGCGAAGCTACCCAGAATCGCGAATCTACACGGTTCCTCGGCGAACTTATTCCAATCCGGAAGCAGGATCGAAAGTGAAGCTGAACTCAACCACCGTGGCGACGTTCGTACTTCACATACCATCAATCAAAGCAATTCAAAGTATTTCGAAGCCTGAATCATTCCATTACAGACTTTCAAAAACTTTGAAGGGGGTCTTGTTGACACTTTAAAAAAGACAAGATTCTTACTGGCCTGAACAATGTCTAAACTTGTTGACATTTACAAAAGACAAGTGACAGACAAGCTGACGACCAGTTCTGTATCCATCTCTGAGGGACAAATCAGCAACTTGGACTCTACTGATCCAGTGAAGCAGACAGTGAGCCGAGATTGTCTTTGGATAGACCTAAGCATGTCTAAGATGCTGAGTTAGCTCAATACTTAGCATCACATGAGCCCAAAGGGATAGCCTCGCCTGAGAGGCTATGTAACGCCCCGATCCGGCGGGTATGGAGAAGTCACTGCGACGTATATACGCAGGTCAGAAATACCCTCACGTATATACGCTAAGCACCAGTACAGGCAAGAATCAGAGTACGGAAGCGCGTGGTGCATTATACATTCCAACATATGAGTACAATTACAAAGTTATCACCAGAGGTGACAAATATTACAAGAATATTACATCACTGATAGGCGCAAATACGAGAATACAAAGGAGTATACAAGTATAAATAGTACAAATGGAGGCTCAGAGTCATAACAGGAAAACTCTAGAGCCGAACAAGGGGGCCTGGAAGGATGGGGCTCTGGACGATCTGCTGGAGATCCACGCTACCGCTGCGCCACTCTGATCAGCAACTGGGAGAATCCACACGCTCCAAGCTCCAAAACCTGAACATGAGGATCCAGAGGAGTCAGAACTCCCCGGCGAGTGGTGATGCGAAAGCCAGATGGCGTGATGAATAAGCAAATGTGTATCGATAAATCCAAGTTATAACTATGCATTAAAAACCGTGTCGTGAGCACAAGCATGCAGGAGCAAGTAGAGAGACAGTAATCGATATGAAGTAGGGAATACTCATGATATGATAAGATGAGAGCAGGAGATTAGAGGAGTAGAACACAAGTGGAAAGACATGATATGAATATGTATAGTATAATAATTATAAAATCGAAAATCTGAAGTAAAACCTGATGAAAGCAATTGTGGCAAGACAAGTGGTATAGCCAAGTTTGTAGAGCAACATAACAAGTTATCATCTTGACATCTTAGTATTATTATTACTCGTCCGACCCATATATCTAGGTATGTGTCCTGGTGTACATCTCAACACACATACATTCATATATAAGTAAGTCGAGGTTGGTTATTAGAAGTTGATGAAGAACTGATAACTCCTACTTATAGTAGTTTCCGTCCGCCCGGGACACAGCCATTTGGGGGCCTAAATCCCCCTAACGCGCATCTTCTGGGGGCCTGAAATCCCCCTAACACGAATCGTCAGTTTTGGTATTCCACTACTATAAGCAAGGCATCATACCGGCATCCATCACTTCCTCCCTTTCCCGTGCAAGTTATCCTTTTTTTATAGCTTATTAACAATATTATCAGATTTCGGGAATGAGTAGGATCATAACTGGTCATAACAGGAGTACATAACAAGCATAACGGGAGTTCATAACAAGAGATCAAGTACTACATTCCCGTAATGTGATAACCATAGGTAGAGAGTTAATCATAACAGGTATCAAGTCTCAACATGCCAATGACAAGTGATCAGGCAGGTGACAAGTAATAAGTCATGTCATAACAAGGAACAAGTGATAAGAGATAATATACAGGAGCAGGACATGATCAGGAATTTAGGAGTACATAAGTATTGTAGATTCAGGTCACTGCATATAGAATACAGAATAACAAGTACATAATTCAAGTCACTGTATGTAACACTGGATAACACGGTAGGATTCCCGTGAATGTGATAGCCATAGGTCAAGTATTAATATGTCAGGAGGCAGGTGGTAAGTCATGTTATAATGAGGAGCAAGTGCTAAGTAGTAAGTCATGTCAGGTGATAACACCTCAGTTGCTAAATGATACAGACAAGTGTATGTCAAGTGTTAACATGACAAGTATGTACATCACAATACCAAACGAGAATACTGATATAAGTACATAATGCAATACAAGTCAACCCAACAATGCGGGAAAGTCCAAAGGGAAGGCGAGGACACTCGCCTAAATACGAAAAATACTGTGAAATCCCTGATCTCGGGAATCCAGGTAACTAACGCGTTCCAATAAAAAGGAGGAGAGAGAATAAAGACGTGGGAGTCGCAGACGCAGGAGTCGCGTTGCGTAGATTTCCACAAACGCGGGGTTCGAGACCCGCGTTTAAGAAAGGACACGAGAAGAACGCAGACGCGAGCATGAGCTCCGCGTCACGTTGATAAAAGAACGCGAGGATAGCGTTAAGGAATTGCTTGGACGCGGGGTGAACTCCGCGTTTAGCAATTAACAAGAGAAAGAGAGTGATAGGGGGATGTGAGAGACGCACAGAGTGAGAAAGACGCAAGGATGAGGGTGAGAGGGGGACGCATGTTTTTGGTCTCTCCAAGTTTTGGGAGAAAAATAGTGAAGGAAAGAAAAAGGAAAGGAAAAGAAAAGAAAGAAAGAAAGGAAAGAAAAGAAAGAAGAAGGGAAGAGGGGATGATGGCCGGCGATGGCCGGCGGTCACCGGCGGCGGCCGGACTTGGCCGGAGTTGGCCGGAGACGGCCGGAGATGGGCGGCCAAAGCCCCAAGCCCAAGGCAAGAATGGAGTGCAAGTCTAGTACAAAATGGATTTTTAGAGTTTTGGAAATGGTGTTTCGGAGAGCGACGAGTAGGTCCGTTGGAAAGAGCACGCCGAGGAGATGAAGATGGCGTGGTTCGTGGTGGCTAAGGTGGTGTAGGTAGTGGTGGAAATGGTGGTGAAGTTGTTGGAGAAGATGGGTTTCTTGGTGTTTCTTGGTGGAAAAGAGGAAGAAGAAGGTGGTGTGGAGGTGGTGTTGTTGTTGGAAATGGAGGAGGAGATGGAGGGGAGAATGGTGGAGGAGTTGGTGGTGGAGAAAGGTGGAGATGGTGGGTGGAAAGGATGGGAGAGATGGCCGGCCATGGGAGCAAGGCGGCTGCCTTTGCTGCTGGTTCGTTCTCAGGAAAGAGAAGGAAAGGAAAAAGAATGAATGAAAGAGAAGAAAAAAAGGGGATGTTTATATAAAGGGGCATAATTATTACAAGTATGGCATTAGAATTCAAAAGAAATGAGACGCACAATTGAAACCTGCGTCTAGGCCAAAGAGAGCTAAACGCGGAAATTAAAGCCGCGTCCAGAAGAAAACACGAAAGTCGTGTTTAACAGAGGAGAGAGAAAGTCATAATGACTTGATTGGAGTTGATCAGAAGTGCATTAAATGCAGAATGAATGCGAATCTTCGCATTAAAGACCAGATCTGAGTCTGGTGAGACTCGTGTCTGAGAAAGGAGAGAGAAAATGGGAAAAAAAGAAAAGTAGAATATCTGGATAAAATTCCGGTATCTGGGAAAAACACTGAAAGCTCCGGAAAAGCCCGAAAAATAAAGTAACTCGGAAAGTTTTTCAAAAATTCTCAAAAATAATAAATATTATTTAAAGATTTTTGGTGGAATCGGTTTTCAGAAATTCAATCCCATTTTCAAAATAAAAATCCTGAAGTCAGCCGTTGACACCGGTTTGCTTCTGTAACACCCCGCTCCCGGAATACGTACTTAGTTGCGTATTCAGATTTTTCGATCGTATTTTTCGATTTACTTCCTGTATTTGTTTTTCTTTATGAATTATTTATATGATTATTTTGCTGTGGATCTGGATTCGTGAACTCAGAGTCAACCCTAGTCTGAACCGGGAGCCCGATCCTAGAGTATAGCTCGATTTGGTATTTCTGTTAAGATGCTTTGACCGGTTTCAGTTTTAAATATCGTTTTCCAATATTCTAAATTTTTCATGATTTTCTGGAATTTTCCTGAATTAAGTTGTAAATTTTCAAAACCGGGGTCGACCAATACTGCTGCTCGATTCTCAGATTTTTAATTTACAAACGGAGTTGAAATTCTAAAAACGGCTTTCCTGTAACTTCTTAAAATTACATTTTCTATTTAAGTACTTTTTCTAAGAATTTTCTAAATTTATCGAAATTCCACTGGATTTGGTGTCGGCCAGTGTCACTGGTTGATTCCAAGAATTTTAGTTTACAATTGGAATCAAATTTCTGAATTCCGCTTTCATATTTCTTCTTAAAATTATATTTTCTTCTTTCTGATATTTTCTGAAATTTTTCAGATTTTATCAAAATCCGGCCGACCCGGTGTAGACCGTGTCAACGGTTGACTTCAGAATTTTTATTTTAAAAATGGGATTGAATTTCTGAAAACCGATTCCACCAAAAATCTTTAAATAATATTTATTATTTTTGAGAATTTTTGAAAAGCTTTCTGAGTTACTTTATTTTTCGGGCTTTTCTGGAGCTTTCGGTGTTTTTCCCAGATACCGGAATTTTATCTAGATATTCTACTTTTCTCTTTTTTCCCATTTTCTCTCTCCTTTCTTAGACGCGAGTCTCACCAGACTCAGATCTGGTCTTTAATGCGAAGATTCGCATTCATTCTGCATTTAATGCACTTCTGATCAACTCCAATCAAGTCATTATGACTTTCTCTCTCCTCTGTTAAACGCGACTTTCGCGTTTTCTTCTGGACGCGGCTTTAATTTCCGCGTTTAGCTCACTTTGGCCTAGACGCAGGTTTCAATTGTGCGTCTCATTTCTTTTGAATTCCAATGGCATACTTGTAATAATTATACCCCTTTATATAAACACCCCCTTTTTTCCTTCTATCTCATTCATTCTTTTTCCTTTCCTTCTCTTTCCTGAGAACGAACCAGCAGCAAAGGCAGCCGCCTTGCTCCCATGGCCGGCCATCTCTCTCATCCTTTCCACCCACCATCTCTACCTTTCTCCGCCACCAACTCCACCATTCTCCCCTCCATCTCCTCCTCCATTTCCAACAACAACACCACCTCCACACCACCTTCTTCTTCCTCTTTTCCACCAAGAAACACCAAGAAACCCATCTTCTCCAACAACTTCACCACCATTTCCACCACCACCTACACCACCTTAGCCACCACGAACCACGCCATCTTCATCTCCTCGGCGTGCTCTTTCCAACGGACCTACTCGTCGCTCTCCGAAACACCATTTCCAAAACTCTAAAAATCCATTTTGTACTAGACTTGCACTCCATTCTTGCCTTGGGCTTGGGGCTTTGGCCGCCCATCTCCGGCCGTCTCCGGCCAACTCCGGCCAAGTCCGGCCGCCGCCGGTGACCGCCGGCCATCATCCCCTCTTCCCTTCTTCTTTTCTTTTCTTTTCTTTCTTTCTTTCTTTTCTTTTTTCCTTTCCTTTCCTTTTTCTTTCCTTCACTATTTTTCTCCCAAAACTTGGAGAGACTAAAAACATGCGTCCCCCTCTCACCCTCATCCTTGCGTCTCTCTCACTCTGTGCGTCTCTCACATCCCCCTGTCACTCTCTTTCTCTTGTTAATTGCTAAACGCGGAGTTCACCCCGCGTCCAAGCAATTCCTTAACGCGATCCTCGCGTTCTTATATCAACGTGACGCGGAGCTCATGCTCGCGTCTGCGTTCTTCTCGTGTCCTTACTTAAACGCAGGTTTCGAACCCCGCGTTTGTGAAAATCTACGCAACGCGACTCCCGCGTCTGCGATTCCCGCGTCTTCATTCTCTCTTCTCCTTTATATTTGAACGCGTTTACGCGTTGGTTTCCTGGATTCCGGAGATCAGGGATTTCACAATGTTTTCTGAAGATTTAGGCGAGTGTCCTCGCCTCCATTCGGCTTTCCCCGCTTCGTCGGGTCAACTTGTATTTTCATTATGTAAAACTTGACAACTGATATGATATCATTTGACACCCGACATGCTACTACTTGACACTTGCTTCTTATTATTACATGTCTTATCACCTGCCATCTACCATGCAACACTTGACCTGTGATTATCATATTTACGAGAATCCTGTCTGTTATCCTGTATTACATACAGTGACCTGTACTCCTGTTTTACATATACTTATGTACTCCTGAATTCCTGATCATGTCCTGCTCCTGCTATTCCCGTAAATTGATACTCACATATTAAATTATAATAAGACAACTTGCACCCGGTTTGGGGGAAACTGATGGGCCCTGAATAATCATGTTTATGGTGGTCTTATCGAGTCACGCGTGGCCACATACTTGGGGGATCACCTGGCGGCCACCAGGGATTCCGTGGGGGTGTGCTGGCACCCCTACTCCTGTTTATTCCTGCCGGGTATGCATACGTCCTAGGCCTATTTCTATGGGATCTGCGATACTCTGTTCCTGTTCGGGCGTAAATAAGTCCCGGTACCTAGCGGTACGTTCCGGCTCAGCACCAGATACTCCTGGACCGTTGTCCCGGGCATGTACGGGACCCATCCGAAACATGATTGATCGAACTTTATCAGTTTCCAAATAATTTGCTCTATAAGTTGTAAGTGGAAGTATGTGGAATTGGACACATACTGAAGCCTAGAACTTAGACGGCCCCAATTAAAATAAGATGCTAATATACAATTTGTTGTGTTGTTTTGTAACTCGAGTTGTATGCGCTTGGATTACGGTAACATGGGATAAAGGTATATGGATGAGGGTTTCCTTGTTTGGATTATTCCTTCGAAGTACTAGTCTCATGAAGCCGTGACTTAAGCTTATGCAATCAGTTTTACTCGTAATCAGATTTATTTGGTTTTATCGGTTTTATGTTAGTTTAAGAGATATCAGGTGTTGTCTTGTCTACCTTATTCATTGCCTCATTACCTGCTCTTATCATCTTATATCATACATGTTTCCAGCTTGATATCGAATTACTGTCTCTCTACTGGCCCCTGCATGCTGGTACCCACGACACAATTTTCAATGCATAGTTATAACTTGGATTTATCTATACACATTTGTTTATTCAGCACGCCATCTGGCTTTCGCATCACCACTCGCCGGGGAGTTCTGACTCCTCTGGATCCTCATGTCCAGGTTTTGGAGCTTGGAGCGTGTGAATTCTCTCAGTTGCTGATCAGAGTGGCGCAGCGGTAGCGTGAATCTCCAGCAGACTGTCCAGAGCCCTATCCTTCCAGGCCCCCTTGTTCGGCTCTAGAGTTTTCCTGTTATGACTCTGAGCCTCCTTTTGTACTATTCATACTTGTACATCTCTTTGTATTCTCGCACTTGCGCCTATTGGTGATGTAATATTCTTATAATATTTGTCACATCTGGTGATAACTTTGTAACTGTACTCTTATATTGGAATGTATAATGCACCACGTGCTTCCGTACTCTGATTCTTGCATGTAGTGATGCTTAGCGTATATACGTGAGGGTATTTCTGACCTGCGTATATACGTCGCAGTAACGTCTCCGTACCCGCCGGATCGGGGCGTTACAGCTTCTCTAATCAGGGTGTTGATACCCTAATACCTTCCTCTCAAGGAATTTTCAAAACCAGGCGAGAAGGAATTCCTAAGTGAAGGCAGTTTGAGAAGTAACGAGAGGGTTCTACCAACCTTCTGTTCTCCGATTCCCCGAACCAGGCGAGAAGGGAATCCCATCGATCGCATCGTTAAAAGGACAAAGTGGACGCGCGCTGACCGGACTCCTATCGGCACACTTCTCCAGAATCTCAGAGGAGATCTACTTGTAATCTTTTAAGAATACTTGTAATTTAGCTCCTCAACCCCTTTTTGTAAGTTTTCCCCCTTTGCAAAATCAATGGAAAACAGGTACGAGTTACTGATTCTTCCAATGTTATGAGTTAATTGAATCAAGTGTTCAATTTGATTTGTATGACAAAATTAAAGAAGCCCAACAAGGAGATATTCAAATAAGAAAAATTATGCAGAAGATACAAGAAGGAAAACTTAAGGAGTTTAAAATTGAAGACAATATACTGAAATTTGGACACATAATATGTGTGCTGAAGTGCCATAAATAAAAGAAGAAATAATGAAAGAAGCTCATTGTACCCCGTATACAGCTCACCAGGGAGTACTAAAATGTATTAGGATCTGCGATATAACTTTTGGTAGGATGGAATGAAAAAAGATATTGCTAAATTTGTATACAAGTGCTTAGTATGTCAGCAAGTGAAAGCAGAGCATAGAAAACCCCCAGGATTACTAGTACCATTACCGATTCTTAAATGAAAATGGTGTCACATTATCATAGATTTTGTTACTGAACTTCCTCGGACATTTCAAGGACTTGATACAGTTTGGGTAGTAGTGGATAGACTTACTAAATCTGCCCACTTTCTACCCATTCAGATCAACTACTCTATGAAAAAGTTGGCTCAAGTATATATCCGAGAAATAGTTAAGTTACATGGAGTACGAGTCTATTGTTTCAGATCGAGATCCTAAATTTCAATCCAGATTTTGGAGGAGCCTATCTGAACCTTTGGGCACTAAGTTGCGACTCAGTACAGCGTCACACCCCCAAACAGACGGACAGTCAGAGAGGACTATTCAAGAATCGAGACGTGCGGGTGTCCCGATTCTGATACGAGAAAAAAATTATCGATTGAATCGATGTTATTCCGTTATGTAAATTCATCACTCTACCCGAATCATTCAAAATAATCACATAGACAATACACATACATACATATCAATCCTAACAATCAGTAATGCCTCCTAATGTTGCACTTAGCCTACTCCTTTTACCTATAATATTTCCTCTGTGCCATCTGTAGCTGTAACACTTGCCATAATTAATCACAAGTTAATATCTTATCTGTTAGTGATGGGTTAAATTATGCAATTTCACCAATAATATACTGCATAACTATTTTCGTTACTATTAATTTAGAACGTAGATTGTAACCGGTGTTAGTAACCGGTGGTTTTTGGTTAATTGGATAATACAATTAAGACCCTATACCATCTTAGGGGAGTGATGTTTGGTACAAGGATTCATGGTGTAAGGTATCCATACTAACTTTTCTTACCTATACATATATAGACATATAAAAATATATGGTGTATAAATATATGTTGACTTTTGACCCAAATTTCTTCCTACCATGCTTGTAATGGTACAAGTATTAAATAAAGGAGAGTAAGGGGCCTTACTTTTAAGTGTATGGTGGAGATGCAAAGTAACAATCTTGATGGACACTTGGCCTATTATTCTCATTTTGGATTGAGGTATAATAAGAATGAAAATGAGAAAAAAAACTCATTTATCAACTCACCCTCTCTCTCTCTCTCTCTTCAAACTCTCCCTCTCGCACTCTCCCCCTCCTCCCTTGTTGTCGCCGGCCAACAACCCAGCCGGCCACCAGCTGGCAGCCAACCCCACATCCCCCTCCTCCCTCTCACACTCTATCACTCAATCTTCCTTCCTTCTATTGTTATCTACTATAAAAGCTTTTCTAAATCTAAATTTTCTCTCAAGAAAGCGCACTTAGAACATGAGAAATGGTAATCTAGCATCATATCATAAAGATTAACTTCTTGAAGCTAGTATTGACCAATATTAACAAGGAAGCAAGATAATTTCTAGTTAATTAAGGTAATCAATCATTAGGTCTATATATTATTCTCACTTTTCTTCACGTATAGGCTACTAATGGTATCGTTATGATCATGTAAATTTTTGAATAGCCTGCAACTTTGCAGAATAGCCAGGGAAAGCCATCCTTGCAAGTGAGTTTCTAACCACTAAATTATAAGCTTGAAATTCCTGAGCTTGAGTAGGAAAGAGAATTACCAATTTATGAACCATGAGAGTAAATATATATATGGATATGGGGTACATATTACATACTATGGTTATTAGTAAGTATAATGTTGGATGAACCATGGGAATACATATGTGTGTGTGTGTGATTATGGTGTATGCACATAAATGTGATTATTGGATTAAGTACAGTATTGAAAACCCCATAAGAATGTGATTATATATATATATATATATATATATATATATATATATATATAATATATATATATATAATTAACTATGATAGATATGAGATTCTATACAAAAAAGTGATGAGTTTGTGGTGAGATAAGAAAGTTAACTTCTTTAATGTATATTGTTCTACATTATTGAAATTTTAATAAGTATATGAAATATTCAAGACCATGTATGCTCATTTTTGAATATGATTTATGTGGACATGAATATGTGTAGTATGAACCATGTATGTCCAGTTTCATTTTATATAATCGGCACGCATGTGCATATTGATATTTTACATGAACCAATGTAGTAAGGAATAACTATAAATGCACGTCTATGAATATGATTTCATACAAAGTTATGACAACTTGACATATGGATTTTTAAAAGTGGTGATATATAATTGAACATAAAGTTTAGTTTCATGAATAAATATTCTCATGTATAATAAATCACAATTTTGTCATGTTAAATGGAAAAAGAAACGCACATGCTGAATTGTGATGAGAACTATATGTTGAATGTTATTGTTATAAGTGTAATATTCATTAATATCTGAATACTATTATGTTGCATCTTGTGATGGTAAATGTGATTGGATATTGGAGGAAGGGACCGGGTTTGAACCGAAGGTAACCGAAGAGAAGTGCTATTACATTTGAATAACGTATTGGAAAAAGGGACCGAGTTGAACTAGAGGTGACCGAAGGGGAGTTTAGTTATAGTTTAAATGTGTCTTAGTGATAAACCCGAAGCTTGTTTTATTCTTTGTTTGGTTAATATGAAAGCATGCATGATAATGTAATAGTGTATAACTAATTATTGTATAAATTATTTTACTCACTGAGTTGTCGAGCTCACCCCGTTATGTTAACCACCTTAAGGTATGGACAAAGGTAAAAAGATCGCCTAGAGCCACCCTACGAGATAGACGACAATTGGAGACTAGTATAACA
Organism: Agave tequilana; assembly: GCA_038442645.1. Taxonomy (NCBI): domain Eukaryota; kingdom Viridiplantae; phylum Streptophyta; class Magnoliopsida; order Asparagales; family Asparagaceae; genus Agave; species Agave tequilana. Next base: position 33,067 of record JAVJIF010023436.1, read on the forward strand.
TTTTGGCATGTTTTTCCTCGTGTGTATATTTTTTGAAACTCTATATATAAATCTCTAAGTCACTATGTGTTATAAACTCTTGTAATATATTGTAATGCATGTAATGCTTATGATTTTAAGCACCTGATATACTATCCTATTCCTGAAATGGTGGTTGTAGATATCTATGAAGTGAGAATGGTTGAATCCATAAATGATTGTGGATGGATTGGTGAATTTAGTATATGGAATTATAAGTAGGCGAGGTCAAGCCGAAATGTTATATAAATATTGCGTGGAATATTGTAAATCTATACGCTAATGTTAGCTGAAATTAAATATTGTACCGTGATGGGCTCCGTGTTCTTAGGAGATGCTGCCGAAATTTTGAAAAATTTCATATAATTAAGGATAAGCCGGGAAGATTGTGATAATTGAGGAGATTAAAGTCTAGGACCGTTACAATTATAGCTAATGTGAAGATACAATGACCTAATGTCAATCCTTATGTAAGTCAACGGTGATCGGGAATGGATTTCGCTCCCCTCTAGTTATTCACATACTAGACATTAGTGTATCATACATATCCTTTATCACATTCATACTCCTAACTCATTTCTTTTCTAAAACCTACCACATGATCTTGCTCAGACATACCAATAGTGTTTCACGCTTCAAATCTCTTGTTATCCACTTCACAGTTAATGAGGTGAAGTTTGCCATGATACCACTATCTATGTTGAGAAAAGTATTTCAAGAGGTGCATTTGAATTTTCAAGTGTAACTTATAAAGTACTGTTTGTGGTCTAGAAGACTAGAAGAATAACTATGATCAAATATCCATGATCATAGTGATGTCACTGATGTGATGAGGATAATATTTTAACTCCTTTTAATATCTGAAAATTAATATCAACATTATTAAAAGTGGCCTATCCACTGCCCTTCAATCGGAAATAAAACTAATATCAGCTTGTAAAATATAGGTGATTATGTTGGAAAGGTTATTATGCACTCACCAAGATATGGAAGGCTTATGGTACATAGAGGCATTACAGTAGAATTCATGCTCTCAGATACTTGGATTTCAGTACACTTCTTTGGACCACGACAGTCAGAACCAATGCCGATCAAATTAAGGAAGTGGCTGAAATTATTTTTTGGTCTCTCCCTTGTCTCCACAGATCTCTGATTTAAAGTTTAAACAAGAGAACAAATTACATAAAACTAGAAATGTGCATTCACTTAATGAATTTGTAGCTGAAACAGAATGAGAAAAAGAAAGAAAAACTAATGTCAGGTCTACTTGCATGATTCTGCACAAAAGAAGAAAGGAAGCAAAATGTTACATATGATTTTCTAAATATGTTTATGCATTCTATTTATTATTGAATAAAATAAAATGGATTAAACCCGAAACTTTTCATGCTTTACAATCAACTAAAAAGAGCGGGGGAGGGGGGGGGGGGGGGGGGGGGGTGGTAGGAGAGTTCTTCCAGGGTTGCAATTTCAGTGATAGAACATACAAAAAACTATTGCTAACTGTTATTAGAGAAAAAAAGGTTCCTCCTAGGCTCCTAGCCATAGGCGTGAAAGTGTCCTATGTGTTGAAAAGAAAATATAATATATAGCTATTTTAGCTCTTACCTTTGAGAAAATGCCAACATGACTTGGAAGTCCTACTTCCTGCCAAAATTTAATTGAGGTCAAGCAGGAAAAAAAACAGCTCAAATTGCTTCTTGAGTTTCATGAATAATGTCATTCTACACCTTCTGTCCATGAGTGCAAGCGTCACGACTGTTTACAAGTACTCTTGCAGCCCACCTAAGAATGAGGAGGTCAGCAAATTAGAGCACATATCATGAGTAATCGTTTAATCTTTTGATTATGCAACAACCATCAACATAACACACAAAAGTACTTTTTTCAAATGTTTTTTTCGCCCGTGTCTATATCTATAGAAGCAAAATCTAGATAGGAGAATAAGAACTCACGCGCAAGAAGTTGGTGGATTCCATACGATACCAGCTATCACCACGAGCTGTTAGTTCAACAAATAAAAATGTATATATAATCAATGCAAGGAATTGAAAACGATCATGGAAATAAATACTCACATAGTTCCATTTTTTATGTTTGAAGTTAACCAGAGGCACAATGTGAAGCATTGTTTCACCACCACATATATTTGAGGGAGATAAGCAGATGTAAATGAAAAATGCCAACTAAGGAATTTGACCAGAATATATTTCTCAACAAAGGCATTGTATCAATGTCTTGTTACTGAAAGTCAATGCGTCAAACCTCGTCAAAGTTTGCAGCTGGGCTATCATCATAATGAGCAAGGAAGAAACCACCAAGAGTATATCTGCAAAACAAAATGTTTTAGCTGTTAAATACTATTCTCTGCTACAAGAAGACTCCTGAAAAGCTGCATAAATTCCATGAGCTTGAAGTAGATACCAATAGACCATACCCGAAGGCTTCAACCAGTTTAAGCTCTTTGGGGATGAAACTACGAGCAATCTCTGCTTTGACAAGATGAAGTTGGTACAATGCACTAAACAAATATAAAGTGAGTGTTCCTCCAGACAATAGAACTAATATTTTCAAATGTAGTTTATTCGTAAGAAATTATATAAAGAACATTTTAAAAAAATTTAAACATAAGTGGCAGAGAAGACTTGCCTGCCTTTGAACAACCACGGCGGCCCGAAGGCATAGCCAGAAGAAGGATGTTTTTCTGCAACTTCCATGGACATATGATCCATTGCCTCAATTGTTTGGTGGCTTCAACTTGCGAACCATCGGACTAGAAGAGCAAGATAACACAAATTAAATTTTACAAGAGAAGGTAAAAGTTGAATACCAGCAGGACATGAAGACTCAAAAAGTCTCAAATATTGGTAAGAATTATACAAGCATCATGCCTGACTCAGAAACTTTAATATTCCATCTTAAATGAAGCTCTAGTTATAAATCATCTTATGTAAATAGTCCATACATCTAACTTTGTAACAGCCACAAATTTCAAACTTATTTTACACTCATTAAGTATATAACAAAATATAGAGGATTGATGTGTTCTTACAGTTTTCTAAATAAGTGATAGTTATTATTTGAAAAAACAATTATATAAGGATTGGGAAATTAGGGCTTAGGAATTTACGGTTTGGGAAGATAATTGTTTCCCCAAAATTGAATGGAAATTTGAGAGTTAGGGTTAGGGTTAGTTTTCTCAAACTACTCAATAAATTAAGGTTAGGGTTAATTTCTTTCACTTTCCTGTTATATTTGTTAAAAGTTTAGGATTAGGAATTATCATATCTGTTTTGATAAGTCTCAGGATACACTGAACATAAAAGATAACAGAATTTAATGATTTTGATAACCCTATGATACCTTACAAAAAAATCTAAAAATACTTACATGCAATTGCCGGAGCCCAGGTTGTTGTCCACATATTGTGTGATCAAATTCGTTCATTTCGAGTTGGATTCGTTCTCAGTTATAAACCAGAGAAGATGAAGATGATAAAGTACAATTTCTGTTAAACTACTGTTTTCTGCATATTTCTGTGTGATATTTCAAGAATAAATACCTCACAAAATGAAGGAGAGAAATCTCTCTGCTATATATATAGTAAACTCATAATACGAATTGAGCATTAGACCCAAATACCATGAACCCAACTGCTTAAATTCTATGGAACTTCGCATACAGAATCGTGCCCAAATTAATAGTCTTGGCTACAGAAACACATTAACAGCATAGATATCAAGACCATTAATACAGAATAGGATAAAAATTATTGAATTCAACACTTGATAACTGAAGTAGAAATTAATTGGGTGTACCACTTCAATTTCACAAAAACACAGCATTGCATATACAACCAAAGAAACTAACACTTAATACAATTTACGCAAAACAAAAAAAAAAACTCTTAGCGCAAGAACAATAAAGGAAATGGGGGGAAACCCATAAAAGTGTAAAAATCACGTACCTTGAGGACGAGATTAGGGATGGAGCTGTAGAGAGAAAGAGAGGAGAGAGGGATGTCCGTTTGGATTTCAGCAAGGGGCTCTCTCTCAATGAGGCCTTAGCCCATGTGATTCTGTTCTATTATTTGACGATAGCCCAAGAATCCAACCAATCACTTGTTGGAAAGCAAAGCCTCTTATCGGTTCTTTGTGTCATGTTAGAAATTTAAAAATAAATAAATAAAGAGAGAAAATCACACAAACAGAACACATGAATGATTTAATGATTTATTGAGGTTCGGTTCAATGTGGTGCCTCCGTCCTCCCCCACTCCTTTTTCTGCCAATTTCACTGTGTAGAAAATACAAAATACAAATGTGTCTTTCTCAAACCGGTATAAGATAGCTTAAGGATTTTCAACTTCTCTCACAATGAAATTTCCAACTCCTCTCACAATGAATTTGAGAGGATGAACACTCACTCACAACTCTCTTATATAGTGAATTTTTATTATTCTGTTTATAATTTTCATCTCCCCTATTTATATAGGGAAGGCTACCATCCTTATATTCGTCACACTATAATGAGAACATTCTTTTCTGTGCCTAGAGAAGCCCAAAGAGCAGCCATTCTATCTTACAAGGCATAGAAAAAATCCACAAATCTGATCAGATTCGTGCATGCAAAATATGACTGGACATAGAACTTCAAATGAGGATAACTTCATCAATACTCCTCCAACTGCTTTGATTCAAAAGCCTGGGATAATCGTGGAATGTTCCTCTCCAACTTCCGTATTGATGACCGAGCCAAATAATGACTGCACCATTTTCAAAATAGCCCTCTAAAATCAAATCTTTTAACTGAAATTGCATCATGAAAATTGACTAAGTCTATTGGCTGAACCCAACCAAGTGACCAAACTTCATGGATCATAATCATGACAACTCATCATGGGGATGGACCCTGTTCCCGTCAATCTCCCCCTCATCCACGTGAGGAAGGATCTTCAAACTGTAGTCATGTCCGCCAAAGTTCTGCAAAAAACATGTTTCTCCTTTGGTAGCACTTTCGTCGTCATGTTAGCGTCGTTAGCGTCGGTATGGATCTTTTCTAGTATAATAACTTTTCATTCAAAATATTGCGTATCCAATGATAACACACATCAATGTGTTTGGATCTTGAGTGGAAGCTTGAGTTCTTTCTTAGATGGATGACACTTTGGTTATCACATTAGAGAATGCATCTCTCTTTCTCATGCCCTAACTCACGTAGAAACATCTTCATCCATAGGATTTTCCTACACGCTTTAGTAGCTGCGATGAACTCAGTCTAGGTGGTGGAAAGTGTCACGCACTTTTGCAACCTAAATTGTCAAGAGACTGCACCACCAGAATAAGTAATTAGATATCCTGATACAAATTTATGACTATCAATATCACCTGCCATATCGACATCTGTGTAGCCTTATAGTAAAGATTCTCTCTGATCGAAGCACAAACATGTCTTCGATGATCCCCGAAGATAACGTAAATCCATTTGACTATTTTCAGTGCTCTTTCTCTAAATTTAAGAGGAACCTACTGACAATCTCGACTGAGTGGGTCAGATCGGGACATGTGCATACCATCGCGTACATAAGACTTTCGATTATCGATGCATAGGGGATGCTTGCCTTGTCTGTCTTCTCTTCTTATTTGTAGGACTTTGGCTGGAACTGAGTCTAAAGTATGCACCAAGCAGAGTACTAACTGGCTTCGTCTTATTCATATGAAATCTCTCGAGCACCTTTCGATGTACCATTCTTAGATCACGCCTTTTTGCTGATCTTGGGATATCCTCATCCTAAAGATTTTCTTAACAGATCCAAAGTCCTTCATAGCAAAGAACTTGCTAAGCTTATTTTTCAAACTTTTTATCTTTCTAATATCTTTACCTCTCACAAACATATCGTCAACATATAATAGGAGAATAATAAAATCACTATCAAACCTTTTGATAAATACACAGTGGTCCCCTGTCGCCTTTCATATCATTACTCATCCATGAATGTCTCAAACTTCTTGTACCGTTGATGTGGAGCGTGCTTGAGACCGTATAGTCTTTTCTTTAGTTTGCATACTAGATTTTCTTTACCGCTGACTTTGCTCCCTTTTAGCTGCTCCATGTATATCTCCTCCTCTAGATCGCCATGGAGGAATGTTCTCTTTACGTCGAGTTGATTGATTTTCAAGTTCATGTTTGCGGCCATGCCAAGCGCAACTCGGATGGATGACATCTTCACTACTAGGGAAAAGATTTCCTCGAAATTAACTCCTTTCTTCTGACCGGAGCCCTTCACAACTAACCTGGATTTGTACCTTGGATGTGGAGATCCTTCTTTAGTCTTCAGCTTGAATACCCACTTGTTCTTGAGTGTTCGTTTTTCCTTTGGTAACTTTACTAGACCATAGGTATGATTCTCATGAAGGGACTTCAGTTCTTTCTTTATGGCTTTTAATCACTTTGTTTTGTGTTCATGCTCTAAAGCCTCATGATAGCTTTCTAGTCCCCCCCCCCCATCAGTGAGAAGCACATACTTACTGTGGTGGACCTCCTTAGCTGAGGTTCGACATGTGGCACTTGCTCCATATGATATTCTTTCTCTCCATCATTAGTAGGAACTTGATTGTCAGCAGCATCAGTAGGGATGTTAGACTCATCTCCCCCTCCATCACCATGTACCGCTGGAGGAGAGATGGGATTTGTTCGATTTGTCAAAGTCCTCAATTGTCTGCTCTTCAAGAAAAATCACATCTCGACTTCGAATGATTTTCTTATCAATAGGGTCCCACAGCCTGTAGTCGAATTCTTCACGGGCATAGCCGATGACGATGAACTGCTTTGCTTTATCGTCTAGCTTGGATCTCCCGTCCTTGGGAATATGGACTGAGGCCCGACATCCAAAAACCCTTAGGTGCTTGTAGGATACTTCTTTGCCTGTCCAAACTTTCTCTGCTATGTCTCCCTTCAGGGGACCTGAAGGAGAGGTTGATAAGATCAACTGTTATTCATTGCCTCACCCTTAAAAAGATTTTGGCAATTTGGAGTGTTGTAGCATATACCGGATCCTCTCCACGGTGGTTCTGTTCATCCTCTCAGTAATGCCATTCTCCTGAGGTATCTTTGGGACCATCTTCTCATATTTGATCCCTTGTTTAGCACAATATCGAAAGGATCAAGGTATTCGTTGCCGTTATCAGTGTGGATGCACTTTAGCTTCCTCCCAGTTTCCTTTTTAATTCTTACTTGGAACTGTTAGAATATATCAAACACTTGATCTTTGGACTTCAGGGCGTAAGCCGATACCTTCCGTGAGTGGTCATATACAAATACGAGAAAATAGAGTGCATCATCTAGGGTTTTGACTTCCATGGGACCACTGAGGTCAGAATATACAATATCTAATAAATTTGATTTAGTAGAGTGAGAGAATCATTTGAATGAAATTCGTTGTTGCTTACCAGCTAAGGCAATCATCATATGTCTCTAATGTTGTACCTTCGATGTAAGGTAGGAGAGACTTCTTTGCAAGGATGTGCTTACCTTTCTCACTCATATGGCCGAATCGATTGTGTGATAGCTCGGTGGAGATCTTCTCTATAGCGTTCACCTCCATCTTGCGTATGCTTGCATGTGTGGTGCAAAGAGAACTCTCTTTCTTCCCTTGCAACAATCAGTGATCCCTTCGTTAGCTTCTGTTTTCCTCCATCAAATTGATTGATGTAGCCTTCGTCGTCAAGCTTGCTGGTAGAGATCAAATTGAGATGGATGTCCGGGTCATGCCTCACGTCTTTGAGTACCATAGTGCACTCAAGATCAGTCTTCAAGCACACATTTCCTTTTTCGACAATCTTGGAGATACCTTCATTTCCTATCCGAGCATAATTGATTTCGCCAGATGTATAGGATATGAAGAAGTTCGCTCGTGAAATGACATTGGAAGAAGCATCAGAGTTTATGAGTCAGCTGGTGTTTGTCACAAGTAAGACCAACAAAATTATCATCGTATACAATTATTATCTCACCATCAGAGGTAGCAGCCACCGTCGATTTGTTTCCTTATTCTCTTTTTCTTTCTCTTGTTCTTTCTTGAACTTTCGAAATTCCCTCTTTATGTGTCCCTTATGTGGCAATAGTGGCATTCAATTTCCTTTTTCGAAATCCGATTCACTGATTTTGATCTGCCCCTAAATCTGTCATACTTTGTAGGTCTTCGGCTCTTGCTTCTCCCTCGCTTTTTCGTGACAAGTGCTTCTGAATGTGAAGACGAACCCAATGATTTCCTCCTTGTTTCTTCATTTACAGACTCCCGGTCACTTAGCTCATAGTGACAACACCGTTGGGGGCCGAATTGCTTAGTGAAACATGAGAGTTTCCCAGCTATCTGGTAAGAGCTCAGAAGTAGCAGGGCCTGCAGTTCATCATCAAGAGTCATCTTCATAGAAGAAAGTTGATTAATAATACTTTATACCCCATTCAGATGTTCGACGATTAAGCCATTCTCCTTGTACTTCAGGTGCACGAGCCACCGGATTAGGAATGCCTTATTTCCCGTCGTCTTCCTCTCATAGAGATCTTCTAATTCTTCCAAAGAGAATGTGCAGATGTCTCTTTGGACACATGGTGGAAAAGGCTGTCGTCAAGTGACTGTCGAATGTATCACACTGCCTTCCAATTAAGCCCTTCCAATCTTCTTCGAATGTAGCCTTCAGTTTGGCTGAATCTCCTTCTACCGGTGCGAAGAGGTCTTTGCAGTAGGGGAGATCTTCCATCTTTGACTTTCAGATCATCCAGTCGCTTTCGTCGAGGTTGATCATATGAATGTGATTGGAAGTTTCCTCCATAACTTTACACAAGAGTTTAGAAAATCTTCATATATGATACCACTTGTTGGGAAGCAAAGACTTTCCCGTTCTTTGTGTTATGTTAAGAAATAAAAAAATCAAAGAGAGAAAGAGAGAAAATCACACAAACAAAGCACACCAATAATTTACTGAGGTTCGGCTCCAATGTGATGCCTACGTCCTCCACACTCCTTTCTTTGCTAATTCCACTGTATAGGAAATGCAAAGTACAAAAGTGTCTTTCTCAAGTCGGTATAATGTAACTTGAGGATTTCCAACTTCTCTTATAATGATTTTGAGATGAACACTCACTCACAACTCTCTTGTGTAGTGAATTTTTGTTGTTCTGTATACAACTTTCATCTCCCTCTTTATATAGGGAAGGCTAACCTTCTTGTATTCCCAATACTATAATGAGAGCACCCTTTTCTACGCCTAGAGAAACCCAAAGAGCAGCCCTTCGTGTATGCAGAATATGACTGGACATACAAGTTCAAACGAGGATAAGTTCATCAATACTCATCCAAATGTTTTGATTCAAAGCCTGGGATAATTCTGGAATGTTCCTCTTCAACTTCTGTATCGATGACCGAGCCAAATAATGACTGCACCATTTTCGAAATAGCCCTACAAAATCGCATCTTGTCACTAAAAATTGCATCCTGAGAATTGACTAAGGGCGTGTTTGTTTCGCCGCAAAACGCCGCAAAACGCAAGTCGTAAAACTTCTTTTCTATTTTCCGCCGTTTGTTTCGCTGAAAAACAAGTTGCAAAATGCAACTCTTCTTTTCCTACTTGCAGTTGCTACAGTTAAATTTGTGGTCATGTAAATCTCACTTTTACACTCATATTTTCTCACTTGCAGTTGCTACAGTTAATTTTGTGGTCATGTAACTCTCACTTGTAGTACACTTACAGTTTAAAACAGTTACTTGATAATCAATATATAATTTAATATTATTAAATATTTAATATTTTAAATAGTGTTCAATTTCTTATTTAATTATATAATTATTTTATATTTTTAATCTTTAAATTTTTATTGTTTTTAATATTATTTTAATATTTAATATTTTACTATTTTAATTTAATATTTTTTATTTAATATTTTATTTAATACTTTATTATTTTATTAATACTTATTCCATTTTTATTATTTTATTTAGAGTTAATATTTTATTAATATAACAATATTATACTTTACTATATATTTAATTATTTATTTTTTAATATAAAAATTACTTAATTAATATCATAATATATTTTATTATTATATTTATATTTTATTATGTTAATATGTAATAATAATTTAGTATAATAATACGATAATGATAATTTATTATTAAATTATAATTATATTTTACTTTGTTAATTTTATATTTCTATAATATTACAATAATATTATAATAAAATTTATATTATAATAATTTTCAAGTATTTTTAATATTATAATATTATAACTATATTTTATTATTTTTGTAAGATTTTTTAATATTTATATTTTATTAGTATTCTTAAAATTTTATTAATGTTCTTTAGATTTTCTTAAAATTTTATATTATTTATTTAGTTAATATTTTAGTAATATTTTACTATTTATACTAATATTTTATTAATATTATTGTTATAAATAAAATATTAAGAATATTAATTTTTTATCTCAAATTTATTAATACAATTTAATTTGCAATAGTAGATTTAATTTAATAGTTTTTATAATATTTAAATCACTGCTACAGTTAATTTTGTGGTCAACTTTTCCACTTACACTTTTACATTACCAACCAAACGCCGTAAAATACAATATACTTTACCATTTACACTTTCACTTTATCAACCAAACACCGTAAAACACAATATACTTTTCCATTTTCACTTCACTTTATCAACCAAACACCGTAAAACACAATATATTTTCTCTGCTACAGTTCACTTTCTCCATTCTCATTTTACGACTTACGACTTGCGACGTTTTGCAACGAAACAAACAGGCCCTAAGTCTATTGGCTAAACCTAATCAGGTGACCAAACTTCATGGTTCATAACCATGACAACTCATCATGAGGATGGACCCTGTTCCCATCATTACTTTCTTTTATCTCTGATTCTTTTTTCTTTTTAGTCCTTGATTAAGAAGCAAAAAAATAGTTCTTCGGTAAATTTAATATTTTAAAATAGATTATTCTCAAATCGAAAATCCTCTTTGAGAAGGAAAATCGTAATTAACTTATAAAGTCATGATCTACTAATTTATCATAATTCTAGTCTGAGTTAAAAACTTATTACACGTTTACAAAAATTCAAAATTTGCAAATAAAATTTTGTCATGTTAACAATAGTTTTGTGATATTGTCATCTAAGTTATAATACAACTTGCCAGCTGTAGTTCCTTTGTTTATATTTGAGAAACCATACTTTGTTTTATTTACATGATGCATGGTGCTTTGTCCAGACCGCCATTGCTGACCATGGCGTTAGATTTACTTTCATGAGACCATGTGCTCTTCTCCACATTTAATGAGACAGTAATATATAAAGTCTAATGGATTTTTAAGAACTTAATGGTTAAATAAACTAAAATATTTATATTTATATTTATATAACTAAACTACATGTATGAAAATGTCTAAAAAAAATTAAAAAAATAAAGAAAGTTTAATTACAGTATTACCTTCTCTTCGGGCATGTGAAGAGCACTGGACGCATACTAAAATCTCACTGCCCATCAGTGAATGCCAGCCCAGTAGGCCTAAACATCCCTCCCTGGATCAGGCCCGCAACCGTAAACAAACTGGAGATTCAGGCCTGTTCTCACCTTAAGTCCGGCCCAGTGCCAGCCCGAAGTCCCGGCGCCAGGCCACGATTCAGATGACCTAAGTTAATTTGTTTTTGGGTCCAATGCACGACTTGGGAGATTTAAAGGGTGCTACCATTGGTAATTAAATTAATGATATGTTAGCAAAAAAATAATAATAATAAATTAAATCACTGATAATATTGAAGCTCTTTTGTCCTTTTGAACAAAGACTGGACTAGTTTTTTTTTTTCAGATTTTTCATAATGAAATGTTACGTTCTTAAATTTAGCCGAGCCTCAGCGGCTAAAGAATCTCTTTATGAATTGTGTGCAGTTTAGTGACAGACAATTATCACTAATTTTCTGAATATAAAGTGAAGTTTATTATTTCTCTTTTAATTGGATATAGAGCTAGATTTACTTGTTTGAGATTGGGAGGTCTATCTTTATCTAAGTCTTGTTGTGCCTCCCTATTTACTTTGAAATTTCTTCCAGAAAAAGTCCCCAGATTCTCAGCACAAATGAACTTTTTTAGAACAATAGGATAATAAAAAAATAATTTGGAAGCACACCCGCATTGTCACCCCAAAAAAAATAACCAACAATTTCTTCATAAAATATATTTCCACAAATTAAACATAAAAGATGTTATTTGGTCCCACTAATTAGGTGCATGAGTCCAAAGTCCCACTATTTCCTAAATTTTCCCAACCACTAGTGAGATGTCTCTCTCTCTCTCTTTAGTCATTGTTTCAATAAACAATTTAGATATTTCAATCCATGAGGCATTTCTTTTTATTGAAAAGGATCAGGTAATAAACTTCATAATGCATCTTATTTTTACTTTATATTTCATTAAGGCCCCTATTCAAGAACGTGCAAATTAAAAAAACATAAATAAAGTTCTAGCTATATAAAAAGGTTGATGTATACAATTATGATGTCAAAGGTTTTAAAAGTCCTTTAGCTAACTTTTCACGTAGCCCCACAAGAGGGAAAAAGGGAGGAATATTACAAATATTGTATGTAATTGTTGTCACGTTTTTCATTCTGTTTGGATTTAAGGAATTGGTGTGAAGTGAGGAAGTAGGAAGTAAGATTTATTTCCTTTAGGAAAAGGGAAATGAGTAGTAAGTTTTCTGGTGTTTGGATGGTTGTTGGGAAGTGTGGTTTGGAAAATGTTTTGTCGTTTCCGGTGTTTGGATGGTAATGAAAAGTGGAAATGAAAAAGTTGACCACAAAGTTGACCGCAAAATAATATTAAAATAAAAATTAATTAAGAAAAATAAAAAATAGATTGTAATTAGAATGCAAGTGAGATTTACATGACCAAAAAATTAACTGTTTTATGCTATAACTTATTATAAATGAGATTTACATGACCACAAAATTAACTGTAGCACTCTGGAAGTGAGAAAATGGTTGTGTAAAAGAGAGATGAAAAAGGGAAAAGGGGGTTTTCTTATTTTCCTTTTCCGGTGTTTGGATAGATAGGGAAATGAGCAATTATATTTCCCCACTTCCTCACTTCACTCGGATTCCTTGAATCCAAACAGCCCCTAAATCACTTACTGTATAGCCTTGTGAAGAGAAGGAAGGGAAATAATAATAACAATAATTTTAATAAATAAAAGTCACATTACTATTTGACAATCAGCCTTTTGTCTGTGCTTCTCTTGTTCTTTGTTAATTTTTTTTCTTCATCTTTTCCTTATTGTTATAACAGAACAGAGAATTAAGATATGAACACTACGCGATAAATTCGAAACCTTATTGCAAAAAGGCAGGCTAAAAAGAGAGGTACCTTAACTTGTCTTTCCTAGCTAGCAATGAAGGATAAAACAGCAAAGTGCTTTTGAAAGGTGATAGCTCTGCTTTACGTAAAAATTATCATATAGTTAGTAGTTCAAGATAAACTCCCTAGCAGAGTTTATTTACACAGGCTGACATATGAGACCGATGTCATTGTGTATTTTTTGTGAGAATCATCTTGAGTCTTCAAATCATATATTTTTACTTTATGAGTTCGCCCGAAGAGTGTGGGTCCCCTTTGTGTCGTTTGGTTCTCCCTTCTTGGCCAACATCTCTCCGGCACTTATAGGAAGACTGGCGAATTTCTTGCATCTCTAAGCTGTCTAAAAAGTGGTGGGACATTAATGCTCAAGCTGTGATTTTGACATGTGGAGTGAACAGAACTCGAGGATTTTCAATTATAAAGTGTTCTCTGCGGAGGAAGTTTCTTAGCTGGCTTTATTCTCTGACTTTTGACGAAAATTTCTTCTCTAGCCTTGTACCTATTTTTATTTAATTTGCTTTGTTTTGTAAGTTTTTCTTTTGTTTTTCTCCCCTTGCTTACTTTTTTTTCTATTTAATAATATTTTCCAAACTGAACCCGGCCTCGTTTACTTCCAAAAAAAAAAAAAAAATGTTGGGGGGTTCTTAAGTGTTAGCTGTTATGCCCAACTGATAATTTCCTGAATCAACTTTTCTTTTTATTATGTTTAATTTCAGTCATGGATAATTGGTTTTTAATTTCGTTTATCAACTAATGTTTTTTTTGCTCATGTATACACTTCGAAAATCATTCTTGCTTGAACAATATCTGGCTAATACAAACTTCCTCTTTGAAATTTCTTGATCTCTTTTTGTGTAACTGCTACTATACTAACACTGTATTCATTCTCTCTTAGAAAAACTTTTTTTAGGAAAAAAAATATATAATTTTTCTTAAAAATTTTCTTTTCTTGAAAGCATGATTTGAATTTGTGTTCTCTCAATCGTACACTGCTTTACGAACGCTTCTCCATTTTTCTCTCCACAAAATGATAATGACAAGTTTGTCTTCTAAAATTAGTCCACAGATTCTTAGCACAAACTAACTTTTTAGAACAATAGGATAATAAAAAAAATAAGTAGGAAGCACACCGGGGCCAAAAAAAAATAACCGACAATTTTTTCATAAAATATATTTTCATAAATTAAACATAAAAAAGAAGCTATTTGGTCCCACTAATTAGGTGCACGAGTCCAAAGTCCCACTACTTGCTAAATTTTCCCAACCACTTGTGAGATGTCTTTCTCTTTCTTTTTTAATCATTGTTTCAATAAACAATTTAGATATTTCAATCCATGAGGTATTTCTTTTTATTAAAAAGAATCAAGTAGTGAGCTTCATAATGCATCTTATCTTTACTTTATATTTCATCAAGGTCCCTATCCAAGAACGTGCAAATTAAAAACATAAATAAAGTTCCAGCAATATAAAAAGGCTGATGGACAATTAGGATCTAGTGTGATTATTTAAATCTAAATAAGTAATAAATAGATTCATTAATTAGTAGACCCAATAAATTAATAAATAGACTCTACAAATTATCCTAAATACTTATAACAGGGACAGCTCTTGACTTTCTCCCTCTCCCATTTAAGCAATTGTAATATTAAAATTTTATTTTTTAAATATTTTAAAAATACTTTTTAATTTTCTTTTATTTTTGAAACTGATGTATTGTAGACTATTGTCTTTCTCCACCAATCAAACTCAATTGCTTAGTTGACTTACTAACTGAAAATAGAGAGGAATATGAAAAACGAGGCTTGTTGGAGGATCATACACTAATTAATAGTATCAAGTTGGCTCAATACTTATCTTTCCTTGAGCTATAATGAACTAGTTCTTCCAAAAACATCTTTTATGTAGAGCATTACTATGTACTCGATCTTTTTAGTGGTTACTTGTCAGTAAAAAGAAATGAAAAAGGTCTGCTAAAAAAAAAAAATCACTTTTTCACTGTTGTAATGCTCTCAAGCTGTTATTTGCTTATTCATAGATGTTTGGAAACCAATGTGGGTGATTTTTTTTAAGGGGGATAAGCTTAAAATTTCTTAGATTTATAGGTTGATTAATAGAGAAAGATTTGAGGTTGAAGAAGAATTTAGATTATAGGGGTTAAGTATACTTACTAATTACATGGGTATATTAATTGATTGTTGTGATAAAGTTATAATATTTAAAAGTTAATTCTATAATTTGATTTTTTTTCATTTTAGAGTAAAACTGTTCAAGAGAATCTTGACTTATTTTTTTTGGCTATTTATCACTTCTTTTGGGGAGCGGATATTGCCACCAAAAAAAATGAGAAAGGCACCCTACAAATAATTACAAGTGTGTCATATTTTTGAACACAATTACCCACGTGAAAAATAATAAAATGCCCCTTTCTCTTTTTCTTCTCTTTCTTCTGTTGTGCCCCCGACACCACTCGTTGTGCGCAGCGATCCGCGAAAGAAGAGACACAACAACCAACCTTTGAGGAATCCGCCCAACTGGTGGAGACTCGATGCAGCTGGAGAAACAACCAACACAGCAGGAACAGCAACCAATAGAGAAAAATAATCAACACACAAATTTAACGAGGTTCGGCAACGTGCCTACGTCCTCGGGGCAAGGTAGAGAGATCTTATTGATTCAACAATCAATACAACTAATACAAGAGAGAAAACTTGAGGAGAATTCAAGGATACAATACAGGAGGCCTCTAACTTCTATTTATAGCCACAGAGTTCCTGGATTCATGAAAACCCAGGTTGGATTCAATCCCATCCAGAAAAGGAATTCGAATCCTAAAAGGAAAGTCCAGACGCGCCTGTCGGTCGACCAGCCGATCGACCGACCCATGACACGGTCGACCGGCCCAGTCGACCACGCCCAACCGAGAGCAGAGCCACTTCAGACGGTCGACCGGGGCCGGTCGACCGCTCCTTCCTGTGTATGCCCGTGCACGCCGGTCGACCGGGCCACTCCACCGGCCTCCTCCACCGGTCGACCGACCCATCGACCAGGAGTGCAAACTGGCCTGCTCCGCGCGCCGTTTCTCGCTCCTTTGTCGTCCGATCTCTGTGCTACCTCCTTCCATCTCTTCTATCTACTCTCTCCCACAACTCCACCTCGGTGAAGATTTTTCAAATCTGAGTTGATCTCCAACGAACCCCAGTCTATCACCTGGCGAAATCGACACACGATCTCGGCGAAATCGACACACGATCTCGGCTGGCGCGATCTCGGCGAAATTGACACACGATCTCGGTGAAATCGACACGATCTCGGCTTGGAATCTTTAGCTCAGCTATCCAACTGGGATGCACCACACATGCCTTCCCTATACTTCACCTTAGGAGAACTTTAATACATGCCGATCACCGAACGCGTCCCCTACTCCGCAACTTCACGACCTCATGAAGAACTCATCATGAGCCAACACTGACTCTCCAACTGACTAGCTATATCTAGTCTACCTGTCTTCAGCTGACGGTACAACCAAGTCTGAGTAGAGCACACCGAACATTATAATCGGCATCAACAACTGGATGCACACCACTCCTTACGCAAGCTCAACATCTTCTCATCAGAAGATCAATCTGTTCATCGAGATAACAATACCTCACCTCTACGTGAAGTTCAACTGGCCACAACACTTCACCTCTACGTGAAGTCTCTCCACCTCTACGTGAAGCTTCAATCGGCCACAACTCTTCACCTCTACGTGAAGTTCCAATCAGCTTCTCGAGAACCCAAATAGCTTCATACGGGTTGCATCACCAAATGGCTGCGCCTTTACGGCTGCCTACGTACCTTGCCCAAAGGATCAAGCCAACCGTAGTTCATTAAAATGAGCTTCATCAAGCTCAAACACTTGTACCTAGATCTGCAGCAGCGAACCTATCTGGCTGAGTCATATGAACCTCCTCACGACCATCATGGAGAACAACGGCCTTCAACTTGAGCTTGTCGCGATCACAAGCTTGAGATTCATGCTTCTTTACCCACAAGTGTGGTTTACCTTGGTTCCAATGGCTGCAAACAACTCGACATCCTCAACAATGTCTTCAACCTGTTCAGCATCCACCCTGGCTACATGATCTTCACCCCGATGTCACATCCGGTGAAGTCTTCTCTGGTGCCGAACCAACTGGAGATGGTGGAGTAGCATCAACCTCCACCCGCTGCGATACTTCCTTGGTCTCCGTCCTCTCCACCTGCTGAGAGACGGTGGACTTCAACACTGAAGTCTCTCCAAATGTGACATGCCTACTCAACACGATCTTCTGTTTTTCGGGGTCCCACAACCTGTAGCCATTCCTTTTGATACCCAAAAACACAAACTTCTTTGCTCCCGGATTCATCTTGTCATTCTTGGCACCGAAGTAGGTCAAACTTTCAAATTCCCGCAGCAAACTATGATCTTGAGCAGCTTTCCAGACCAAATTTCCAATAGAGCTTTACCTCCTATCGCAGTCAATCCATTTATGAGATGGCTAGCATACACAATCGTCTCATCGTCTCAGCCAAACGATTTGTCTAATCCTGCATTAGACAATAACCACCGAACCTTCTCCAGTAAGGAACGGTTTACTTCCTTAGCCACCCCATGTATACCTGTTGTGAAGTGAGTAGCAATACCAGTATTCTGGCCAAATCGTAGGAATTAGTACATGTCTCTTTCAACATTACCATCTGTAGCTCCTTGATCTTCCTACCAATCTGCTTCTCCATTCTTCCTCTCCACTTCACCAACATATCTATGTACGCGCCGGAAAAAAGAGAAAGAAGGTCTTTACTGTAAATTTTCCTTGAATCAGATGAAAAGATTACAACAAAAACAACTTTTCCTTCCAGTTACAAGGGAGGGAGGATGTTGAGTCTTGAATCCTCCCTTTGTTTAATGCTGGGTTCTTCGTGTGGCGGTGGAGAGTGAATCTTGTTCTCCGTTGACCGGATGACCGTCGGGATCGTCAGGGATCTTCTCTTCGGCTGGTAGAAAGAGTAGCACAGCTCTTGTCTACCAAAACTCTCAAAGAGAAGGTAGGCAAAGAGTAGCTTGTACGCAGCAAGCTTGGCGAAGAGTTGAGCTCTCTCCTTTTTCTGCCGTGTCTGGTCGTCTGATTGCCGATCATCTTATCACCAA
The DNA here is from genome assembly GCA_038442645.1 of Agave tequilana. NCBI lineage: Eukaryota > Viridiplantae > Streptophyta > Magnoliopsida > Asparagales > Asparagaceae > Agave > Agave tequilana. The sequence goes on from JAVJIF010023436.1 coordinate 51,676, forward strand.
ATGCCTTTGATTGCTGATCGCCAATTGCCACCCTCCTCTTATCGTCCCTCTCGACCTCATAGCAAACGAGTCTATTTATAGAGGTCCTAGGGGTGAACGTGCCCCCTAAAAATGCTCCACGATGAGGGCTGACCTCCCCGCTATGTGGGCGGCGACTGGCCCCATAACCAGGGCGGTTATAACTGAGACGCGGGTTTCAGCCCACGCGCCTTGAGGTTGGGGCGCGGGTGTCGAGCCTACGCGCCTTGATGCTGAGACGCGGGTGTCGAGCCCACGCGCCTTGATGCTGAGGCGCGGGTGTCGAGCCCACGCGTCTTGATGCTGAAACTCTGCCTTTTAATGGCTTGTCTATTAGTGATTTTTAGACAGCCTACAGAACCCCCTCCCAAGTTTTCGATATTCCGCAGTTAACTGGGACAGATTTCGAATACTTTGGACTCTAGCTGAATTCACCTTTATGACTGAACTGTTAATGCTCCGGGTTTGATCTTATCTGGAGTTGGTCTTCGTGAGTGTACTGTTGAACTCTTTGAGGCCACCAGAGTTGATCGTGTTGAGTGTCTAGATACACAGTCTAAACCTCCCCGATTGCTTTTAGTCTGTCATGGACGCGCTTTAAGCCAAGAGTGGACGATCGTCTGCTTGTGCCAGTGTACTGTTGAAACTGATTTGCAGAAGTAAGGACTGAACGCCAGTTCTTTTTGAAGAGCAGAGATACTGCTTTAAAGACGCGACTTTCATGGGGTACGTCTTTTGGAAATGGAAACGCGACTGATATTCCATAAAGCAGACGCGATGTTTAGCCGGGCTGGAAAGACGCGAACTTCTTAGAGACACGACTTTTTGAATGCATTTATGGCGGTGATGACGGGGAACGTCCATCGAAGAGGCGCGTCCGTTGGGTGCGAATCTGTGCCATGTCATGATTGCGCTGCCAGTTGGCCTGGGGAACCGGCGGGATTTCACCTTTTGGCGCGTGGACTTCCCGGTTCATTAAATGATTTGCTCCACGCGTGTCAAGCGATGACTCGCTGCAGGGCTATGGTGCGCGATCTTCGCTGCAGAGAAATTGATTTGCTCCACGCGTCAAGCGATGACTCGCTGCAGAACTAATCGAGCCACGCGCCGCGTATCTTCGCGAATCCTTGTGCCTATAAAAGGCAACAGTCAGAGAGATACCTCTTCTTCTCCGAGCGTACTTGTTTAGGGTTTTCAAGAAAAAGAGTTCTTCTTTCTCTGTTCATCCCCATTACTGGATTACTTAATCACCAATGGCACCCAAGACCAAGCCAACCGCATCCTCCTCAAGAGCGGCCGTCGCCGAGGCCCAGAGGGGCGGTTCCTCCGCGCAGGCATTCTCTTTCCCAGGTATAACGCCGCTTAGGGTTGAACTTTCGCCATTACTGGAAGCTCATGGAACCATTAACAGAATCGTCAACACAGAAAACAAACCGTGTTTGATTCTCAGACGCGGTCTCAGACGCGGTCTTTGAGTTGATAACCAAGGCGCGGGTTTGATGACCCGGTGACAGTGAGTCCTGCATTTCGGATTCTTCACTTAGAATATTTCTAATTGTGAAGAGTTCGGACGCGGACTTGAAGATTTTTCATCAGGTGCAGGTTTTTGATGAATCTTACACCTGAGCCCAAGTACTTAGAGAATTTTCATAAGTCTTGGTTTGCAAAACGCGGACTTGATCCTGGTGTTCTGTGACATCAGGTGCTGGTTTTTATGAATCTAGCGCCTGAGCCCAAGTACTTAGAGAATTCTCATAAGTCTTGGTTTGCAAAACGCGGACTTGATCCCGCTGGTCTTACGCCTGGATGCGGATTTGCAGGTCTGGACGTGGATTTGATGATTCCTGCGTCCAGTATTTCTTCTGCGTCTGGACGCAGATTCGCAGGTCTGGACGCGGACTTGATAATTCCTGCGTCCAGTATCTCTTCTACGTCTGGACTATAGACACTTAACATTTTTCTGATAAAGTGTCTAATTTAATGTCCTTTTCTTTTGCAGTGCCACACCCTTCTGCCCCACTCGCCAAGAAGCGCCACTTGGACATGTAGGTGGTGCTGACCGTGATCTGGCCTTTGTGCTACAAAGGACAGTACCTGTAACGCCCCGATCCCGCATGTACGGGAACGTTATGGCGACGTACATACGCAAGGCGGAAACCCCACGTACGTACGCTAAGCCTCAGTACAGTACATACCCTCCATAGAGACATGAAGTCCAGCATAAAAACAGTACAAGAATACCTGCAGAAATAGTCAGCGATCATAATAGATATGAAAAAACCTGATTGTACTGTTGGTAAGAGCCCAAGGATTGACCCAGGTGGTTACCCACCATGTGGACCTAGGCTCTGATACCACTATGTAACGCCCCGATCCCGCAGGTACGGGGACGTTATGGCGACGTACATACGCAAGGCGGAAAACCCCACGTACGTACGCTAAGCCTCAGTACAGTACATACCCTCCATAGAGACATGAGGTCCAGCATAAAAGCAGTACAAGAATACCTGCAGAAATAGGTCAGCGATCATAATAGATATGAAAAATAAGGACAAATAAGATAACAGAAATAAATGCCCAGGATACCTATGAATAGGCCAGATGAGGAATCTCCTATGTCACGCCAAGGCACTCTCTGCTACTTCGAGAACTCGGATCTCCAATCTGGGCACGCAAACCCAGGGTCGTCAGAAAGCGACCTAGTGAGTGGTAAAATGAAGGAGGTAGTAATATATACATAATAATACAAGCACGATACTAACATATAATACATGGTGTGGTACAAGTGATATTATATCATAAGTATATAGGAAGCAGTGGAAATCTATAAACATGTCATCTTTTGATATCATCACTACCTAGCCGGTTCTCATCAGGTCATGACTCTAATCATATCTAGTTTATATAATACATAATGTTATCTAGCGGTGACGTAACAGCAGTGAATATGGTAGTGATGTAAATGAACATGCAGGTGGGCATATGCAATATGAACATGCTACTGTGTTGTGTCTAAATAGCATATAAGCAATGCAAAACAGAATATATGTGATGCAAGTATACATGTGCATGAGTAGTAGTACATAGGTATCAGGTAGTGTAGCAAAGTCTACAGGTAACATGATAGCGGATACAATAACATGAACAGGAATAGTAACAAGTTAGTATACATGTATCAGGCAAGTCATGTGATTGACACAATAGTAGAAATCAGTACCACCTGATATTTTAATCATCTCTTCCAGTGTCCCATACCACTGGCAGTTCATACTGAGCCTGCACTCCAGTCGAACCCATCCGAACATGGCCTACGGGTACCATTATCCAGACGAGAGAGTGACCAATAACAAGTGTTCCCAACGTCACTATTGTGTAAACTATTTTATTATGTTAATTGGAAACCCATGGTCGAGGAGTTCTTATCGGGTGGATGTATCCCGTACATACCCGGGATCACGGCCTTAAACGGCCCCTGGCTGCTGAGACCAGGGCCCTCCGCTAGAGGGGATCACGAATCAAGAAACGGGAGCTCATGGAGCTAGTGGTAGGTAGCACTACCGTCCCCTGCAGTGGGACTAACAATATGGATCCAGTACA